>JAQQAE010000533.1:0-23671 GCA_029823295.1 Pseudamia nigra
TTTTGGGTGACGTAAGTGAGAGCTGATTGGCTCAGCATTTGTAGAGGGAAAAATCCAGCAGACGAAAATATCGGATTCATTTTATTTTGGAATAATGAATGGTACTATTTTACTTGTTTTTGTGTCGATTCATTATTATCATCATTTGTTTGTGCAAAAAGCACAAATACTGCTGTTGTTCCAGCATGGAAATCACGTATCAAAAGACTGACGTAGAGAAGTTTACTAGCTTGAAATGTACGTTACAGCTTGCTACGGAAGCCTCCGTAGACGAAAAGTGCTACATTACAGACAGCTGGACCGAACCGAGTCCGGTCAGTGTTCTCACCATCAGCGAACCACACCGGAGTTTGGATGGAGGCGTAACGAACCGTACCGAGACGGTCTCGGTACGGTTCTGTAGTCCGGACCAAATCAAACTGGTCCGCTTTCACACCAGCCCAAACGAACCAAACTTGCAGGTGTTCCAGACTCTGGTCCACTTGAAGTGGTGTGAAAGCAGCCTTAATTTTAATTTTTTTTTTAATTCTACTTGTAATAGCTCATGTTACGATCACAACTTTCTCATCTTTTTATCATCATCTCTTTGTCTGTCATCTTTCCAGGAACATGTTCGAAACAGTAGCAAGTTCTGCCTCACCGCTCAATAAGGCGATCTGATTGGTTCTCTTCTCATCAAGTCCGGCCTCTTCCATTTTTGAAGCGGCTCTTTTGTCTTTTCCTCAAATCTTTCACTCCTTTTGATTGGATTTTGTTACTGTCTATTTCCGTCTCGTCTTTCATTGGTTGACAAAAATGTCGGTCAATTTAGTCATGGATTTTGTCTCAGTTATTGACTTACTGTATTTTCCGGGTGATATGTCGCTTCGGAATGTTAGTTGCATGAGCCAAAAAATGCATAATGAAGACGAAAAAAACGTGTATTAGTCGCTCTGCAGAACAGGTCGCATTTGTTCGAGGAATGCGCTTCAAGTGCTCGGCCAGGCGTCCACGAGCTTGATGCCAGAAGCGAGAGCTCGCGGCTCGCCTCCCCGCCTCACCGGGTAAGTGAGGGCACCGACACGTTCGGTGTTAAACTGATGGCAGGTACGGTTGTTACCGGTCATGTCTACATTTTAAATTGTCAGTAATACAGATGCGGCAGATGAAGGTACACAAGCCTAGAGCGACGTCTAGCGGCTGTCAGTGTGACAAATACCCTATACTCGAAATTCTTTAATATACAAGTCACTCCGATGTATTTGTTGCTCCTTTAGCCAGACTATGTAATCCGGAAAATACGGTAATTTATAATTTTCATTTTGTAAATTGTATGCCTTAGGGACATAACTACAACTGCTTTCATTGGACAGAGCTGACTTTGCGTCACGTGCTATTCCTGTCAAAATGGACGGCAGCATTAAGGTGCATGCAGACTCCGGCCACCGCCGTCTGTCCGCCACATGCTCAAACAACAAAAAACAAACACCTCAGGTTCCATTTCATTAAACTGTGGTAACAACCTCAGGTCACTTAAAATATCCAAACTGTTTTCCTGCTGCTACCAGGAGATGACAGATAGGGGAGATGATCCACAGAAGATTCACTCAACTTACCACTTTTAATGAGATCTAATTTATATTGTTCTAATGACAGCTTTGCCTGTCTCAAGGCGCATTTTCTCCACAGCTAACTGTTTTTCAGTCTCTGCGTTTTGTGTGTGGAGTTTAATCTTCTCAACCTCAATCTGTAACAACATACTGTATTTTCCGGACTATGCGTTGCTCCTGAGTTTAAGTCGCACAAGTCAAACACTGCATAATGAAGAAGAAAAAAATGTATATAAGTCGCACTGGACTATATGTCGCATTTTTTGGGAAATTTATTTTACAAAATCTGACACCAAGAACAGACATTTCATCTTGAAAGGCAAGTTATAGTAATAATAGAATAGAGAACAACTGGCTGAATAGGTGTCTCATATATTAACGTAATATATTAACAGTTATTCACATAACTATAACATAGAGAACATAATACAACAAGCTCATCAAACTCACAATCTCACTCCTGATCACTGAATCCTTTAAATTTTTCATCCTCGGTGTCGCTTCTGAACAACTCCGCCAACTCCGGAGGTAGACGACGCATTGCTTCGTCCTCTGCGTGGCTGTTGTCAGACTCAGCATCAGCTCCATTTTTAATTATTCCAGCTTTTCTGACTCCCGACAGGATGGTTTTGTTTGTCACTCAAGTCCATGCCTTGTCGATCCATCCGATGATCCTCCCGGTTACCATGACGCTGTGCTCTCCATCCATCATCCACTGCTCCCATAGGTGATGCAAAACTGTCTTAAAGCTCCGGTTCACAAAGCATTATTTTTCACAATATGGCTCCTTATTAGCACTTCTTTTGATGGTAGGTGTATTGACCTTAGACCTTCATGTTGAGCGGTACGTGTTTCAGTGATATTGCAGAACTGACTACACAAAAATAGTTCAAGTTTAACCTGACAGTGGCAAAATATAGAAACCAGAATGTAAAACTGTGCATCTCCTGTCACTTTACAGTTTGAGCAAAAATAATCTGCGATTAGAAAATAGTGGTAGGGTGGAATCTATTCATACATAACGTCAGAATCATTCTAAAAGTGGAAACTCCTTTAACACTCTAAGATGTACAGTAGCTTAAAGGCAAAGTGTAATGCACTGACACAAGCCGAGATAGCACACCTTCAGTATCCTATTAGCAGTCCATTGAAAGTAGTCGTCAGGGGAAACATGTAGATCTTAAACCAAAACCAAATTTAACAATGATACCTTGACTTCATCATCTATTATCCATGGGTTTGAAGTTAATAGAGAGAAGCTTCCCCTATCTTTAATTTAAAGTGAATTAAATTTAGAGTAGATGAACGAAAGGATTAGACGAGCTCTGAAGGTGACCCTCTCTCCATCCCATTTCCTAACCTTTTTTTTTCTCTTTTTTCTTTTCATTTATAACAGGCTTTTGAAAAAATGTTAAAAATGGGGAAAAAACCCAAAAACAAAATATAATTGTAAAATCTCAGAAGAAAATAGGTGTTATTTGCCCATTTAAACTGATAGATGCAGTTAACAAAATGACATTAAGTAACAGTTGTAAGTGCAGTTATTGTTAAAAAAAAAAAAAAAAAAAAAACAAGAAGCAGGATTTAAATGGTCAATAAACTGGTACTTATATGCAGTGAGAAGCATTGGTCCCTTTTCTGATTCCTTATTGTCCTTTGCATATATGTCACACTTTATTTTATATCATCACACAAATTTATGGAGTTTTTAAATGATGATGTCATTCATTAATAAATGTTATTCAAACCTACCTGGTACTATTTGAATAATTATTCCCGGAACCAAATAACTGTTCTTCAGAGGTGGATATGAAGATGTGTGTCAAATCATTTTCCAGCTGTATGATCCAAGTTTGCTTGAGTTTTACATCACTGATGTCCAGACATTCTCCTTCAAGACTGTCTGGTATGAACTGATGTTTCTATCAGTCACAGCAAAGCAGCCCCAGACCATCACATACCACCACTGTACGTTGGTACAATGTTCTTTTTAGGGTGATGCGGTGGTGCAGCGGGTAGCACTCATGCCTCACACCTCCTGGGTTCGATCCCAACGCCAGGCAGTGGGGCCTCTCTGTGTGGAGTTTCCATGTTCTCCCTGTGTCCACGTGGGTTCTCTCCAGGTTCTCCAGCTTCCTCCCACAACCAAAAACATGCACGGTCACTGAATTGGTCACTCTGATTTGTCCATAGGCATGAGTGTGAGTGTGACTGGTTGTTTGCCTCTGTGTGTCAGCCCTGTGAGGAACTGGCACGTCATGCCTTTGCCCTAAGATAGCTGGCATAGGCTCCAGCACTCCGACCCCCGTAAGGATTAAGGGGTAGAAGATGGATGGATGGATGTTCTTTTTATGAAATGCCATGTTGGTTGTATGCCAGTGGTGTAAAACTAATGAGACAGTTCACCTTTTGTCTTGTCGATTGACAGTGTTTCCCACATGTCTTGGGGATCATCAAGGTGTTTTTTTGGCAAATGTGAGATGAGCCTTTTTGTTTCTTTTGTTCAGCAGTGGTTTTCACCTTGGCGCTCTCTCACAGATGCCAGTTTTACCCAGTCTCTAGCTTATTGTTGAATCATGAACACTTACATAATGTAAATTCCGGCCTATAAGCTGCTACTTTTTCTCTCGGTTTGAACCCTGCGGCTTAAACAATGATGTGGCTGTTGTATGACTTTTTACTGGCTAACGAGTTTCATGCTACCAATTCAGACCAATGAAATTAACGAACAGGTCACAGTGGACAAATGTAACTGTTCGGATTATGGTAAATCTAACGCTTCAATCATATACCCTCATCATGGAAAACACACAAACAAATGCATATGATGTGGCTTTCAAGTTAAAAGTGATCGACCTGGCTGTCGAACAAGGAAACAGAGCTGCAGCACATAAGCTTGGCATCAATAAATCCATGGTGAGACGGAGACGGCAGCATGAAGAACCGACTCACTGTTACCGAACTCTTCAGTCCCCACTCAAGTCCCCGAGAGCACGTCGGACTTCAAGCCTTGCAAAAAGACACCTGCCTGGGATCAAGCCAGCAGCCCTCCTGTTTGTGGATGACCTGCTCTAAAACACCTTTCTTATCCATTGTAAAATATTCCTGACTCAGTGTGGTTGTGCAACAGATCTTCATGTTTAGATGAGGAAAGTGCTACGATAAGGAAGGCAAAAAGAGAAAATGCACAAACACAGCATGGAATGGGACATGAAACCTGGTGGTGCCTTCAAAGACTGGTGATGTACAATAATATCCTCGACCGCTGCCTCTGAAGGTTGTCATAGTCCTACAACAAAGGATTTTCACTGACCCATATTTGAGTCATCCCGGTCAATATGAGTAAAAATCGTCTGTTCTCCCTCTGTTAAGACAGTTCAAATTTACTACTTTTTGGGGTTTCCTTTACTAGTAGTTTTTTAATTTAGGTGATATATAATTTTTAGGTCACTAAAAGCTCTGTTTTGCATTCTAAAAATCATTTTTGTTCACTCTTATTCATTCTGTTGATGTGGATTCAGTTACAATAGAAAAATGTTGATTTCTGTCAGTTTCTAAGGTTTTTTTTTGTTCTTCATTAGCTACACAAAAAGGCACAAATTGTTTGACTAAGAATTCACAAATAAGTGTTAGATACTCAAATCTCTTGATATGTGCCTACTGCAGTCACAGTTATTCACGAGGTTATTCTCTAATTCACTGCTTCCTCAGACTTCACCCATTCTTTACTTCAAACAAATAATTTAAGGCTGAAATCAGGTTGAGTAAGATCAAATAATCTGACAAGGACATTAGAAAAACAAACATTTATTTCCCTGCTGGGGAGAATTACTGATCATTAAGACACAAACAAAAATCCAAATGTTAACAGGATAAAAACAGTCACAACAGTGGCATAATGGTTTGAAAAAATACTTTATGGGAAAATCATTAAAAGCTCAGTCAGAGGAACGGACCTATCTGGTGAGACTACGCAGAAGCTTTTAAGTTGTAATTACTATCACTCCCGATCCTCTGGTGATACTATTGAGAATTTTAAACTCTTTTTCTGATGAGGTCAGGTCCTCATTATAATTACATGTGTCACTTATGTATACACAGCTGAAAATTAGAGTGCAATAACAGGAATAACAATTAGTGAATTGGAAGGATTAGAGGTGAAGTTCGAAATAAATAGGGAGGGAATCACATTTTCATTTATTCTAAGAATGAGTTGAACAAATAATTTACAATAAGCTGTTGAAGAAAGAAAATTAAAAGTTAGCATTTTGTTTACCAGCACCTTTCATCATTTTGCATGAGGTGTACAGTAAATTGCTGTATTATCATATAGGGCATTAGTTCATTGGAGCATTCATTTAAGCTTTGATGCATATATAAGTGAAGCCTTTTCATAAGTACATAAAGATTTGCCAGTGGCTTTAGCTGCTGCTTGCAGATTAAAATTGCAGAAGTCAAATCTGGGAAAGACAGGAATTCAGAATTTGAAAACATGGGCATCCATTCCACAGCTTCTGCAGATGACCTGATGCTTTTCATGCTGCAATAGAAAAGTGAAGCCTCCAGTAGTTTTGTTAGGAGCCATGGAGGGTAGAATCATTTCTGACAGCTGCTGAATGGGACTTATGAACGTGACGTCACCCACAGAATGCATTTTAGAACATATGTACGACCCATGCGGCTTGCCATAGTGAAAGTATAAAAATTGCCTATGTTTTGCACCAAAATGTATATATTATATTGATTTTACAATGGTGTTATCGAATGGAAGAATTATTCATATGCCTGCTGGAAAATAAAAGCCAGATGGTGCTTTTGATGATGCATTTTTTTGTTTTTCAGCTTGGAAAAGACATCAGGGAGAAGTTAGAGTAAACAAAATGGCACTGAGTGCATCTAAAATACAAAAATACAGTGTAATTAACAGAGTAAGTATTATTTTATTTTTTCACTTGAAGTTGTTATGACAGTGTTTGGCAGAGACACAAAGAAGCAACTTAGCCTGGTAAAAACTGACTTGTACTTTTTAAAGTGTTCTGATGTGCGCGCACAAACAATATGTGAAAATGTCCGGGGACGGTAGCATCGTGCTCTACGTGCTCATACAGACCCATTACTGTACTCGTTCTCTCAACATACCGCTCTTTTGCTTTATTGTTTCATTTCTCTCAAGTTGGTTCATTTTATGTTTGTTTTTTTCTTACTTTGCGATACTGTTGTCCGCCACTACGGAACCGTTCATTGGGCTCCGAGACGCCTTTGTCCCATAGAGATACTGTACATTGGACTTATATCTGTAAACAGTACGTGAGTCTTTATGGTCTCAAACATTTTATTTGGACCCTCTAGTGAGTAACGTGGTGGTCCATTTTTAACTATTTGCTCTGTTATTAAGGAATTACCACAAGTAATCCAACAAATCACTGCCGGCTAGGTTTTGATTGACATGTCAGACCTTCGTAACTTCTGTTTGTTCAAAGTTTTAGGCAAAGTTTTCCCTGAAATGCAATTGACTGCAGTTGTTTGTGTTTACACTAACAACACTGTAATATGATTTTGTTTGGTACTGTACGGTGAAGTGTGTCCACATAAATAAACTAGCGGCTAGTTTTAGCTTTCCCATGAGTCCCCTAGCATGCCACGGTCTGGTAGGACCACCGCCATTCGTCCAAATATGGTTACATCCCATTTTTGGCTCCAAGATGTCGTCCAGGAACTGACGACCCCATTGTCCTCATTGTCCCTTCAGACACTAATGGGTGACATCACGATCACTTTGTCCAGTAATATATACAGTCTATGGTCCCAAGTTAGGTTTTGCTGATTTACCATATATTATTCTCTCCTTATTCATTCTACTCTCGGCTTCTACGCATCATGCACTAAATCAGTTAGGGTTTGCCAAAATATTCTCTTAAAATACAGTTTGAGAAAAATCAATTAAAAGTAGAAAGACATAACAGTTTGGTTGTGGTCATACTTTTCCCCTCCTTTGGGTTTGTAGCTAAACCAAGCCAACATTTAGGTATGTAATATAAAATGACACAGAAGAATAAAATATAACACTGTTACAGTTTCTCGGTTTCTCAGTCAGAGCTTCACTTTTGAAAGATATGAAATCCACAGTCTCACTGTGAGCATCGACATAATTTGATCCCATGAGCCATGAATCCTGGAGTGTAAGTAGCCTACATCTATTATTGAAAAACCGCACTGAATTACAGGCTTATACAAATGTGGCATGGAGGAATGACTTCAAAGCTGTGTGGATAAAATGTAAGCAACTGTATGAACAAATCAAAGTACAGACCATATTACTACTTTATTTTGTTACACCATTTTCCTACAAGGACGTTCATCAAAATGTGAAGTGGTGTAGATTGATGTAGCAACAAGTATTATTTGTTTTGAATAAAATTTTGATTTGTAACAAGTTACACCCAACAGAAGCTTCAAATCAGGAAAAAAATGTACATAATAATGTGTGAGTATGAGTCATCATGGGAAAATCTACTTTTAAAATCACGGGCGTATGGTTATGAGGCGCCCGTCGCCTGTCGGGGCGCTTAACGTGAGCGCACCTTAATGTCAAGTAAAATTCCTTGTATGTGTAAAAGCATGCTTGGCAATAAAGTTCATTCTGATTCTGATTCTGACTAGAACATACGAATCCTCCGACATAAATGTTTCCATACATGGCATCGTGCTTTCTGGCTTGTCACAGCAACTAATAGAATCACAAAAGAGACTGTATACTTTACTGCTGCTGAAATGAGAAATGATTTCAGTCACTATGTCCACTGTACCACCTCGCTGTGTTGCAAACAGCTGTACAACATTTTAATAAATCATTTTAATAGACCAGAGCTGTGTAAGTAACCGCTTTCTGTTGTTTTCTGAAATTATGACCCTGCTGGGTTTGAGCATTTCTGCCGATTACTAAAGCATTACCTCATAAATGTAAACAGTGTGAAAGCCTTGAGATAAAATACAGAACACAGAGTGATACAGTGAATATGGGACTTAGTGTCTGCAAATCATTCCCATCATGCATTGCATTGGTGTTACTCTACTGTTATTGTTACTGTTTGTGTTTGCACCATGAGTGAGTTGGTGACCTAGTCTTTTTCACTTTGTCTCTGTGATGTATAATAAAAGGCCATGCCGACTAAAGTCTTGTTCTCAACACAATAGCAGCACTTGGCATCATGGGAACTTTGGCTTTTCATTCCTATAACATTTATTGCAATGTGATGTCTAGCTTTTGGTAAAAAAAAAAAAAAAGAAAGAAAGTTTACCAGAACGTGACATGTTCTGCTAAAACTAGACTTAAAACCTTCCTTTCTGACAAAGTGTATAGTTAGGGGTCGGTCAGGTGACCCTGAACCCCCCCCCCTCCCCTCCCCAACTCTGCTGCATCATCCTAGCCGTCCATGTGCTCTAACCCTAAAAAAAACTGGCTTCATACCCAAACTTAATCCTCCACCCGATTGTCTTTGCACAACGCCTAAAAAATGTAACAGAAACTATGGCAACTGCTGTGGCATTTGTCTTTTGGAAATACAAACACCACTCCTATGGGTTTCCTTGGATACATCATTGGTATGGGCATAGTTATAGAATAGAATAGAATGTTTTCAGATTCAGTCAGAAATCAGCATTTGCAAAGTACACAGAGTTAATGACAAGATATGTAATCACAAATCACAAACTGCCAGCTTTCTAACAATGTTGCATCCAAGCGTGAAGACAGACGCAGTCATGCTCCTTATTTTCAAAAGCATCTGTGAGAAGCTTTATCCAGAACTGGCAAATACAGCAATTTCTTAAATAGGAATCAAGTAGTAGTTCTGAATTATTATCAGACATTTACCTAATGACTTAATTTGATTTGAACTGCTCATCATCCATTTGTTTTGTGTTTTAACAAGCACCTAGCCAGGTGAAATTAATTTAGGAATGTCATAATGATCAGTAATTCCATTGCAGCATGATGACTCACAAGAAAAAAGCAACTAATCCTCATTTTCCTTTAACGGAAGATGAACTATTTCTGTCTTCAAAATGACTGACTGATTTCTGCCTGCATCACACTCTTCTCTGTTTTCCTCACACAGATGTTTTCATTATCTGATTACTCGTTTTCAGACAGTCCATTGCTTTTACAGTATTTTATTTTTTGTTGACAGCCATGGTCAGTCAAATACAGTATTTTGCAGCAAAAAGCTGGAAAGGTTCATTCTTTAGACCCAGAACATTCATTGGCAGCACATGGCTTCGCTTAGAGCCTGGACTTTTATCTTTTAGGTTTTTCTTTTTGACTTTCTGGATTCAAGCTCACCTTGTACTCAGTTCTAGTGTTAATTAGTCAATTTCATGATTTTTAAAATGACAGTTCAGGAATACACTATTTAATGTTCACCTTTATTGTTCTGTAGGGAAATTAGTTCTTTGAATTTAACATCACTAGGAATATTACCCATGTATAATTTATAAAATGAATACAATATTCCTCAGAAGATTTGCCTTTTTAAATATTATACCTGTACTGTTTCTTAAAGTGCCCATAATATGCTTTCCCAATTTTTCATACTTTTCTACAATGTTGCAAAAGAAAATTCTCATCTTTAACATACCAGAAAACACAAACATCTAGGTATCTACGTGTCCGTAGTGGGGTACAAATGGCTCGGCTGAAATTTGTTTCTTGTAGTGGAGACACCAGCCCCACTGTCGTTCTACTGTTTACAAAAATGCTACCTAGTGAAACTCCTCCTTCAGCTGGAAACTCCAAACAGACCTCACCGCTTGTATTTTTGTTTTCATTCTGAAATAAATACAGACGATTTTGAGTAATGATGGGTGCAAATCTAATCTATGGGGACCCGAGATAGAAATTAAATTGCTGCAAATGAGCATGACATGAACATTTTAAAGTGAATGATTTTCTCTTTACTTCTCATCAAACATCTGATGCTCTGTGACTCACCTTATTGCATCTAGCATTTGGTTTCTGCATGTAAACGTGCTCTACTTTAACACATGAAGCAACTTATCATGATCAAAGTGGTAAAACTACTGCAGATTTTTATGAATCTTTCTGGAAGGGCAGGTCATGGGCCAAGAAGGAACCCCACACATTTAGAAAAGATTGAAAAAAGGTGTGGTGTCTTTTTTTATTCATATTTAAAAAAAATAAAACATCTATAAAAATAACAGAGACTGTTATGTTTGAATGGAGTCCAAGTGTTAGTAAAAACAGTGTATTTGGAGGTTTGAATAAGTGATCTGGAGGTCCAGCATTATAAGTGATGGGAATAACAGCGTTGAATAAACAGCATTACGGTGTTATTTTCTCAGTAATGGGTAATCTAACTAGTTGTTGTTTCCACTGTCAAAATGCTGTTACAATTACTGACAATAAAATGTAGCATGTTACTATAATTAAGCTCACTGAAGCTTTTGTCATCAGACCAGGCTCTCAGCTACAGGAGTTTTTTTTTTTCTTTGGTGAGAGGGGCGGAGGGGGCCACACTGCATTAGTGATAATGATTGGTTCAGTAAAATTTCATGGTGAACCAACCGGGGCAGAGTTGAGTGGGAGTTTAAACACAAACACATGCACAGTTGACACAAACTCGGAGACACAGGCAGCAACAACAAGCCCAGAAAATTCAAAGCTGGTGTTTTTAAAGTGGAGGAACAATGCACCGTATACGTCCAGGAACAGTCAGTTCAAATCTCATGAAGCACCTCTCATCATCACGTGCTTCCACTAAACTAGTGAGCAGCAGAACAAACCCAAGTGTGGCTAACGTGTGCTTCTCACAAAGAAGGAGGCTGAGCCACGTCGTCCAAGCAGATTTGAGAGTCGAGTTGAGCCGAGTAGGTACCAGCGGAAAAGCCCCACAAAAGACCCTCTGTTCAGAAACCAATGGGTGACATCCCCATTTCTGTCCACGAGTAAAGACAGTCTATGTTTCCACTGACCTCTTGGATGAGGCTATAAAAACTAGAAAATTATGATGCCATCTGATAATATCTAAAATGAACATAATCTCATAAACATTTGGTGAGACGTAACAACTTGAGTTGTTGTGACAAGCAGGAACCATTTACAGCAAGTACCTGAAATGTGAAGATTTGGCAAAAATACTACAAGTTGGGTTCAAAATTTTCACTCATGGTGAAGCAGACAGTTTGTTCATCTTTGCTTAGAACCAGCCTTACATCATATGTAATATCCACAGCGCCGCCATGCCTCACTTTGCAAGAAAACATGTAACTCTTCCCTTAGGATTTAATGAAAATAATGGTACAAACACCTGAAAGAAAAACTTTGTTACCCATTTTGGTAGCAGTCAGTCAGGTCACCAGTGGACAACAAAAAGAAGAAAAAATATGTCAAATGGTCTGTTTATTGTTTAGTAAAATTGTGATATGAGGAGAAATGTGTCCTTATGTCCTTCTGTGCCCTCGTAGTTTAAAATAAGATGAATCTGCTGTACAATGTCGAACAGGTTGTTCATATTTAGGTTGAAAAAGTAGCTCTTGGTGAAAACACCATTCACCAGAGGAAGATAAATACCTTATAAAACCCTCATGATTGTGAGTTTTGAGCACCGCCTGTGATATTGTTTTAGCGAAGTTATTCTCCTGGTTTCTTCAGGCACATTTCTTTCATCCTCATGTGGCATCATTAGCACAGTCAATGTCCCGTGTGATGCCGAAAGAGGAAAACAGGGTTCATGTTCAATACAAGGACCTTGTTGTCACTGTCCCCGTGCTGCTTTGGGGCACAAGACTTTCTTATGATTATTAAGAGACTGTATTGTCTTTATAGCAGAAAGATTTTATTACAATGACACTGCACCACACAATATGACACTACAGTTTTGTGTTTTGTCTCCAAGCAGGATGATAAATACAATATAAGCTTCTAGAAAGGTCATTTTATAAACTGTGTAATATACAATGCATGTCAGGGTACCAATTTTATTATATATACTGTATATATTATAAATATTAACTATACTTGCCATCCTTACTGAACGTACGTATGGGTTACATCTTCTTTGCATTACATATGTAATTAAATCTTTTATCTTGACTCATGTCTGACAATCTGACCCCTGATTGTGATTTATGCATGAAATTCTACTGATATTTCCCCCGTGAAGTGCACTGCTTTTTTTCCAAACCAGCATTTGATTTCTTCTTCGTGTTTCATGATTCCTTGTGTCTCCGGTGTATTCTGGTTTTCTGGTCATTAGCCTTGATCAATTTCTGCTCTGATGGTCTCAGTCCATGTTAGTTTACATGTCAGCCACTCCGATCCTATTTCTATGTCCTTTTTATATTACTGCAAAGCAGCAGGAATCTTGCATGCAGTGTTACATTGTGCATCACTGCACTAATGTTATTTACTTTCTTTTGTTTTTTGAACACATTATTTGCACAAAAAATATGTTTTTTCATCAGGGGTGAGGGAGAAGTGCTGCGTGAGTCACTAGTTTTTATAAAGTACTGATTATTAACAACATCATTTCATTACTATTTTTTATTTTTTATTAAGTAAGTCTGCCCAAAGACATTGTTTCAGTTCACACTACTTCTAAAATCTGCCTTTTGGAAGAAGGAAAAAAGAAAAATCCACTTAAATGAATACATAAATACATTACAACAACCCTAGAAATAAGTGTTTGATATCTTAAAACATGTCAGCGTTTATTAGTGTTAAGCTTTGTATAAGGAGTGATTAATCATTTAATGAAACTTCAAATTTTCAGCATTTCACATAATGTGAATAATAAACCAGTTGACGTATTAATGCATTGTAAATCTTAATAACCTCTTTGTGCAACTGGAATTCATCTGTTTTTATGAATATTCTGACAGAAAGTGCAGGTGTTTCACACAATAGATGGTAGAATTTCTTTTTGTGGGTAGAACTCAAGTACCTTTACTCCATTACATGGGCTTGAGTATTCTTTAAAAAATCCCAGTGTTGATGTTTTGTGTATTGCAATTTACTCTTAAATACATTTGCAACAAAACAGTACATTTTTACACAGAGCTCGGGTCACATGCAGAGATGTGGCCCCGCCCACTCCACCATGACCCAGTATCACTTCATGACAACAGTTCTAGGTAACTGCTGACAACAACACGGCCTGTGATGCCTTCAAAGGTCCATCCACAACCAGACTCATCATCACCGCAGTCATTGCTGAGGTCACTGTCCAGCTTGCACTGGGTTGACCTTTGCTCTCCCTACGGTGCTTCTCCATTTGTCTCAGACCCCATGGTTTTCCTCGTTGACTCCCAGCAGTTGCATGTTGGCTGACACAGTCTCCTTCCAGGTCTTCCTTGGTCAACTGACTGGTCTGGTGCCCTCTGCCACCAGATTGGTGCACCTCTTCACCCAGTCATTGCCCTCCGTTGCCCTCATTACACACCACGTGCCAGCACTACCTCAGTCTGCTCCTCCTCATCACCCCTCTGATACCCTCCACACCGACTCTCCTCCTGATCTCACTGTGACCAGAGTCACGCCACACATCCACCACATCATGTTCATCTCCACTCTGTCCATTGCGTGTACAGCACAGAGGTCTGAACACAGGAAGAGTAGACGTGAAGCATGAGACTCATGTTATGATCTGTTATTTTCTTAGCCCAAGATAATGGAAATCTTCACTACATATTATTTTTTTCTTTTTTTGTGTCAAACAAACTACGTATATATAACATCATGTAGAGTATTTTCCATTCGCCCAGTTCTGGATAGGTCACAATATTATAGACATTGTCATTACATGAAAGCTACATAAACTGTTTTGACACAGACTCATACATGTAAGTTCATCATAATTTATGTCATTAAATTCCTCCTATTTGAGTATTTTTTGTACTTTTTTACTCCTCATCTACTTATTTATGAGCACTTCTACTTCTACTTGAATTATTTAAATGTTTGTACCATATCTGTTTACCCACCACTGTGTTTCTCTTCATGTTTGCTCAAAGACGCACTCATACAGCACACGATACATGCTACATGATATCAGTAAAATCTGCCTGTTGTGCATCAGTTCGAGACAGAAAAATCAAAGCTGGAGCAAGTGTGACAATCAGCCATTTTATCTCATGGATCTTGACACAGTGGATGCCTCACAATATCCTAACACAAAGTCCGTATCAGGTTCAACACTGCTACGACCCTCAGCGCTAGAAGCACCGAGCACAGCTGCAAACACGACAGATCAGTATTTTCATCTCCCCGTTTGAAGGGCATCCTACGCTGTTTTCCTCCTGCAGCTTAATGTCCCAGTTTTCAGGCTTTTACGCAGTACAAGTGTAGCAACATTCTGTCATGGCAAAAATGACAAAAACGTTGAAGGAAATTTATAATTAATAACAAATATTTATAGGGAAACATTTCACTTTGGGTGGCATGGTTGTGCAGTAGTTACGATCTTGCACTTGTATAGCACTAACCTACGGCACTCAGCACTTTTCTGCTTTCCATTCACCCATTCACGCACACACCCGTTCACACATCACTGGGATAAATTTGGGGTTCAGCGTCTTGCTAAAGGACGCTTCAGAAGCCGGTAGTCAAATAACCAGCCTTCTGATTGTTCTCCACATACTCCAGTTTCCTTCCACCTTCAAAACATGCACCAGAGGTGAGGGTAATTAGTCATTAGTCCGAATTGACCACATGCAGGAATGTGCGTTAGAGCGGTTGTTTGTCCCTACACGTCGGCCTTGTGATGAACTAGTAACTCGTCTAGGGTGTAACTTACCTCTGCTTTGAGTCAGCTGCAATAAGCACCCCCACACCCCTGGAGGTGAGTCAGAAGTGTGCATCAGTGCAACATGTTAAAGTGCTGTTTTCATACAGTGGACGTTCACTTCCTTTATAAGATCATGGCATAAGCTGGTTTGTCAGTCAGTTTTCTCTCCATCAGACCGCACAGAAGTTTACACTGCTGACGTCCCCTTCTTGATTTTGATCGTTTGGTGAATGAGCAGACGAGCACGGCCCTGGTCAAAAGACCGAGCACTGATACACCTTCAGTGTGACGCAAAAAAATGTTTGTGCTGAGGGCGCCGAGCACCAAAAACACTGAGTTGCATAGGATTTGAATGGAAACAAGATGCTGCAAGTGGTATAAATGCTCCCTGTGGGCACAAGCCCTAAGGGGTAGAAAATGGATGGATATTTATTTTTACTTTTTGGCTTTTAACCTAGAATGAAAATGTCTATTAGTGTCTTTTAGCCTCTTTAAGTCTTTGACTGTATTTTTTATGGGGAACAATCTTTGTATTGCTGTGTGTTACATTTTTCTGAGTAGAGAAAACATGTAACACACAGCAATAAAAGTTACAATAAATGTTTATGCATGTAAATACAATACATGTTTATACAATACATGTTTTCTGTGTCTGTTTCTATGTACAGAACTTTGGCAGCCGTGTGTATTTTAAATGTGCAAAATAAATAAAGTGGATTGAATGGATGGTTCTTCAAGTTTAGACTTAATTTAAAACATATTTTAATGACTCCCATCCATCACTTAGCAGAAATAAGGTTGCATGAGCAAAATTATTCATTTGCTAAGAGTAAAATTGGTGATTTCATAGGAAATCTTTACTGTTCTCTGTCTTTTCACATAATTTAGTGGAGTGTTTGCTGGCTAAGTTGCTGATTGTGGGATTGGTAGATCAGTCTGTGGGTGGATTGTACCAGTGTAGCGAGAGGGGAAAAAGTTGACCTTTCCTACCCTCTCCAGGTGCACACGCTACCTGATGTGGCAGCATTAGTCCATGTATGTGTCTTGCACATACCCTATTTTCTGGTGATATGTCGCTCCGGAATGATAGCCTCACGAGCCAAAAAATGCATAATGAAGAAAAGTCACTCAGGAGAACACATCGCATTTGTTCGGGGAATGCACGCACGCTTGACGCCAGAAGCGAGAGCTCGCGGCTCGCCTCCCCGCCTCACCGGGTAAGTGTCGGCGCTGACACGTTCGGTGTTGAGATGATAGCAGGTACGGTTGTTACCGGTAACGTCTACATTTTAAATTGTCAGTAATACAGATGTGGCAGATGAAGGTACACGAGCTGACGGAGACCTCTAGCAGCTGTCAGTGTGACAAACAACCAATACTCGAAACATGTAATATACAAGTCACTCCGGTATATTTGTCGCTCCCCTGGCCAGACTATGCAAAAAACCACAACGTGTAATCCGCAAAATATGGTACAACAATTACACACACTGCTACACTCCATGCACGCTCTGCACCTTAAATACACCTCATGATTAATCACTGTAACTTGTGTATATTTTCCATTGCCTTTGTGAAATAGAATGATTAAGTTCTCCGTCGAACACTTAGTGTGGTGTTCATTTTGTCATGGTCCAGAACCATTTTTGTCAAATGTGGGGCCTTGTCCAGGATCCATCCATTTTTGTTACAACTTTATCAAACCATATGAGCTTTTTAAATTATCACACTGTGAAAATTTTTTTTTTTTTTCTGATTCACAGTACATGTTTAGATTTTGCAACAGTCTATGAAACTATGGTATTTTATTGTAATAACCAGTTACACGACCTTTGAGTGAGAGATGACATAACTGTTTCTTATGCTGATTTAGATGATTTCCTGCAGTAAATGGACACACACATTTGGTTGTTTTAATGCATGCACACACAATGTGAGAACTCATATCATTCCTTTTTTAATATAATTGCATTCTGGACTGACACCCTGTAATACCAATACAGGGTTGACTTTAAAGAAAGCAGTCTGGGAGATATTTGCACACCATTTAGAATTTGACAGTTCTTCACTATAAATGACAGATTCACGATAGACACCTCTACTTAATTATAATGTAAGATAACACATTTTTGAAAGGTGTCTCGGATGTATTCTCTGTCACTAATATATGGGAGATGTTTTTTTTTAGTGATTGTTTTAAGCACACTGGTTTTGTGTCTGAAAGTTGTGCATCATTTCTTTTTAAACATTGTATGGTTGAGATGCCAGCAACAATTGCTGCGACTGAATCGGCTTTTCTTAATGTGTATACATAAACAGGCCATTTTAATAATGGAGTGTTTAATTTGGGGCCTATTCGGAGTGTATTGCAGAGTCAGTTGCAGCTGGTGTGGCACCTACAGTACAGTACCTCCGTGCTTGTTATGCAAACAGGCTGCTTTTATTAGAAGTAATTTGTTAATAATTAGCTACCTCTGTAGTATAATTATGTTTTGATAAGTAAATCCTCAGATTCTGATGTGCGATATCCTTGGAATGTGTCTTTGCTCTGCCAGCTTTGTGGCCTTTCAGTTTAACAAACATGACTGGCATAACAGAAAGCAGGATGATCGACATGACGGTCACTACAAAATAATGATGCATTTTCAGTTTATGAGCAATAAGCTCATTTGGGAAGGGGCACACACTAAAATATGTGCCAAAACAGAAACACTGCTATTTTAATTATGTGGATTCATAATTGTGAAAAGAATCCATTAAAGAAATATATGATCTAATGTTGGTCTAACTAGGTTCATGCTATCTGTACTTACAGTAAACGTATCAGTGGTGTTTGTTAAATTTATGTGGACTGACCAGTATCATCTGCCGTTTTCTCCAGAAGCATCATGTTGTGTTGGTGTGACATGTCGATCAGGGAATGTATCCATAAACGTTCTTGGGGCGCATTGACACAAGCCCGGTTTAATCGAAGTCTAGTTCATTTGCTCGTAAAGTCTGTTTATTTGTGGAGGTGTAAATGTACAATCGATCTGCGGTGTGGACCAAAGACGTGAACTCTGGTCTGACTAAAACATACAGGAGGTCTCGATCTGCTTCAAGCGAATCAAATGCAGGAGCTGAAGAGGCTTCCTGGATAAGTAGCAAAACGTCTTCCAGCCAAATTTCCAGTCCAGTGGACAGAAGGAAAACCACACGCCTTGGATACCATGACATGGAATACCGTGACAATGCAGGGTGTTGTGGGTAAACACGACCAAACGTGTTGCACAACAGCCAGAAGAAATGTCTTGCGAAGTGAGAACGAGGTAAAAACCCTGACAGAAATATGGTTAGATGAAAATACATCACAGCTGCTGTTAAGCATCGCAAGAACAATGACGTTTTCAAACTCAATTGCGAGAGAATTGAGGCTCTGGGATTCACCGGTACAGTAGAGCAGTGAAAAATTCAGCCGACATTATAGAAAATATGTGACATGCTTAGAAGAGGTGGCAGTTTCCTTGGCATGAAAAACTACGTAGATGCCATGGGTACACAACCAACGAGCAGGGGAAAACGTTATTCTGAAGGTTTGGTTCTTTTGACAAAGTGCTGAATCCTGCAACCCCAGTCAAACCGAGATGTGAAAATGACTTATTCTCCTCTCAGAGAGCTCCCCACGTTGGCTAAAAATGTCTCACAGGAAGTTTTAGCTTAGGAGTGAATTAGGAACTACAGCGACTCTCAGCAAGGACTAAACTAAAGCTTTTATCTCAACGAGGAGGTGGCGTCGACCTCACTGATGTGTGATGCACATTTGGAAAGTGTCACACCGGTCCCAAAAAAACTTCAGTGAAAATGAGGAGAGGATAAACAGAATCAACAAGACAAATGTAAGACAACACATGATGCCATTTCATGTTTCTGTTGAATCTATAATGAACCACACTTTAAATGTAGCTATACAACGCTTGAAGTCACCTGGCAGCATTATTACAGTTTTGAAATCTTTATTGTTTCATTGAGTCTTTGAGTTTTAGATTTTAGTTTTACGAGTGCAGATATTTTTTGGTTAAAGCCTTGATTTATAGAATCAAAAATAAAACAATGAAAACTATTAATGATAGCCGTCAGCTATGTTAATTAAAGATCCATATTCTGAAAAAAAAAAAAACATTTTATTCTTGTTCAACCTGAACCAGAAACACTGGATGAAAATGAAAACAAATCTAACCAAAACAAAGTCTTCCTCCTTAACCCTTAACGTTTGCCATCGTAGAAGCTGCAGTAAGAGTTAAGATGTTTTATGAATCACATTTATCTTTATGAGGATCTACTCTTAAAAATCCCGATACCATGCCCATAATTTTAAGAATCCTCTCAGAATTTTAGGAATCTTTATGAATATGGGCCCTGGTGTTTTATGGAGGCGAGATGGAGAGGTCCAGTTCAACAGGTTGACCACACTTCCTGTTGTCTGGCAGCTTCTTGAGGACAGTATCCCAGGTGTGTACTAATGCATAAGCCCCATCATCTCAGTTTACTGTCCTCTGGGCGTGCTTCTGGAGCTCAATGACCTCCTTAATTTAACAGTGGTATTTCTGTCTCTCCGATCCAATAAATTGCTTTTCCCCAGTCTGTGACGTGGTTTTCTGTCTTGCAGTGATCTGATATGGCTGATTTCAGCTCCTCTGCCCTGCTTTTTCTGTCGCTGATCATGTGAGGTGCCCAGAGGTTTCCTTCTCACATTCCTTTTTTGAGTTCTTGTTTTCTTACACTGAATGAGCTCCCTGTTTCCCCAATGTATGTTTTCTTTCACAATAGGCATGGTATTGTCGTATTGGGATAGTGTCCAACGGACAGCGAGAGGTGTGGTCGGTCTGTCAAACCAGACGGGTCCACCGCACCGCCATAAAACAGCTGATTGATGTGCCACGTCCCATGATGCCTTTGAGGAAGCAGGCAGATGACAGCAAAGGAAACACGTCAAGTACAAATTACCACCTTAAAGTTAACTTGTCTGTTTACCTGATCTTTTATTGATATACTACCAGTCTAAAGTTTGACATTTAAATTTTTTTTTCAACATTATATATTGTTACCGCAATTGATTCTGAAGACTTTCAAACTGTGAAAGAACACGAATGGAATTATTCAGTAAACAAAAGTTTTACTACAATGTGATATGATGAAACATCTGCTTCAGAAACCACTAAATTACGGTTCCTACTTCAGGGGCCACTTGGGTCAAGTAAAAAACCAGGCATTTTTTTTTTTAATAAGCTAGTAAATATCATCTGAATACATTTTGGACAAAATATGCACCGTCAAACACATCAGATCACATAATAATAAAAATAAATAAATAACAATAAAATTTATCACAGCGCAATCCACACAATGAAGAAAAATGGGCAAACTATTCAAGAAAATTAACAAAAATGAAGCAAAAGTGAAGAAAGTATTCAAATCAAGGAGCAGAAAACAACGTAATAAACATAGGGACAATTAACCAGATAGTTCACAAAATGCACAGATTAACAAAATCATCAATAACATAAATAATAAATCAAAGCTGATGCTCTGAAGGCAAGAAATGGCACAAATTCAATGGTTTCAACTCATCTGTGACAAAATGAGCTGAGAGAATGTCGTGAGTGTGCAAAGCTGTCATCGAGGCTAAATGTGGAGAATCTGACGTATAAAGCATGTTCTGAATGGTTTAACACATTTATGTGTTCATTTGGCACATATGAGTTAACTAAACACAAGGGGCAGTTCCATGTTTCTGATCCATAGGATTATTGCATGCCTTAACTTTGACATTTCAAGATCACTCAAGATTACTCATTAAGGTCAAAAGTCATGTGACCAAATAAAAAAGCATAAATGATATACTAACAGAGCTCAATAATATACAGCTATAATTATCTAACCATTAACACCAGTGTTTACCTATGTGCATAGGGAGAGAGGGAGAGGGAGAGAGAGAGAAAGAGAGAGAGAGGACAAAACTGAAAAATAATACCCCTGCCAGTGCCACCATGCATGAATGTAACAAACTGAACCAATTATTTCCATTTATGTCAGTGCATCATTCCAGTGATGCCCTTGATGTCCTTGTATTGACAGCGTACGTTAACTTCTTCAGACGTTGCCGTATCTTACCCTCAACAAACTTTCCTCCACAGCTGTAACTGCGTAAGAAAACATGGCCACTAACCTCAAGGAACACACTAAATGGAACTGGCACTTCAGGGACATATTCCCAGAAATTTTATGTAGTGGACTGTGACTGGGGAAACAGCAAAGCTTTTTGCACATAGAATGTCCTGCTCCATAGGGAGAGGAAAAAAAAAACAGAAACTAGAAGCCAAGATGATCTCTTCCCATTCACAAGGAAGGGGAGCAGTACGAAAGTGATAGGACATAAGTGGTAATTGTCCTAAAAAAGTCAAATGAGTCTGAGACTGACTGCCTTTACAGGTATTTTTGTGCACATTGTAATCCATGTAGTAGATTTATTAGATAACTGTATCATAAGACATCACTGCATTAATGCCCAAATGTAATTAAATCTATAATTTATTGATATTTATGATTCAGGTGACTAGTGAAAATGCATATTTGGTGCTTGTTAGAATTGCACCACATTTGTAGACAAGGCAAATACAATCTCACTGGCCATTTCATTAGGTACACTTGTAACCTCAAATATCTCATAATCAAACTACATGGCAGCAATTCAGTACATTTAGGCATTAAGACACAGTCAAGACAACGTGCTGGAGTTTAAAGTGAGAAGTAAGGTGATTTACACAACTTTGAACATGGCGTGGATGTTGTTGCCAGATGCACTGGTTGCAGTATTTCACAAACTGCTGATTTACTGGGATTTTTACTTAGAGCTGTTTCTGTCCGGTGAGCAACAGTTCTCAATCCAATAGCGCCAATTATAATAGAACCACTGTGAGCAAGCTAGAGGCGACAGGGGGGAGGAAAAACTTCTTTTAACAGAAGAGAAAAACCTCCAGCAGAACCAGCGGCTCAGGGTAGGCGGCCATCTGCCTGGACCGGCTGGGGTTAGTGGAGAGAGGAGAGACAAAAGAAAAGAGTAGAGATAGAACAACAAACAACACTGGACCGGTCCAGAACCAGCAAACGCACAGCAAGGACATCAGGAGACCTAGAGACCTAAAGACTTAGTTCTCTGGATGATGATGCCAGAGGTCATAGGAGAATGGTTGATTATGATTAGTGCAACAATAACTCAAATAACCACTCATTACAACTGAGTCACGCACACGAGCATCTGTGGACATGCAACATATCAAACCTTGAAGCAGATGGACACAGCAGCAGAAGATCACACACCGTGACACTACTGTCAGTTAAGAATAGGAAATTAAGGCTACTTTATCACATGTAGTATCCAACCATTTTCCAACTCATATTGTATATCCAGATTAAAAAACAGACATTTATACCTCTAACAGCCAACAGGTAAAATGTACCCCTATTGAAATGCATTGTTGCCAATGTTATGTTTCAACATTTTACATTTTTATTAGTTAACTGCATTTGTCTGTATGTGATCCGGAACTGTTAAGTGATTTATAAGAGTTCATAATGCAAGAGAGAGATTTATGATCTTAACAAATATTTGTCATTTTCATTGCCATCTTACACTGACCTGGTACTGACAAATATGTAAAGGATGTAGTATTCTTAAAGATACTGACCAACACACTGGTCATTATTTAAAAACTCATGTGACTTGTGACAATACTTTGTGAAGAAAATTACTTTAAGGAGTCATATTGTAAAAAGGTTCGCCTCTTTTTCTAGAGATAATATTCAAGTATCAAAATTCGCACTCAAAGTAGAAGAAATGCATGGCATCTTTTCACATAACTGCACCTGAAACAAACCATTTGGATTTCTGGATATCTGTGATACCGCAAGTACACAATCACTGTCGTCAATCAGCCCTCAACGACCATCAAACCCATCTTCACATACTGGAATAATGTGCCAAGGGGTTTGCATAATGGTATCCATCGCATGGACAGGAAAATGGTGCTGTCAGCAAGAATCAAGCATCAGTGCATATATGATAACATTAGAAAGTTTACCTGAAGGCATCAGTGCATATATGATAACATTAGGAAGTGTACCTGAAGGCATCAGTGCATATATGATAACATTAGAAAGTGTACCTGAAGGCATCAGTGCATATATGATAACATTAGAAAGTGTACCTGAAGGCATCAGTGCATATATGATAACATTAGAAAG
>JAQQAE010000534.1:0-32397 GCA_029823295.1 Pseudamia nigra
GGAGGTGGGGTGTAGGGTGGGGGTGGGGGTTAATTTGTGATGATTGTGGCTACCTTTGTTCCTCCGGGACCAAAGGTTGAGTGCAGTTTAGGGACTCTGCCTCCTGCTTGGCATAAGGCATCTTTTGACCAGCTGGGCTTAATGCAGTGGCACCCATACCGTCTCTACCAAAACAACTGTGGTTCAGCTTAAAGGTCCCACCTTTAAGTTAACTGACATGAAAATTTATATCTGTTTATGTGTCTATTAAATGCGTCTGTAAGGAGAGCTGCAAAATAACGCGTGTTGCATTTGATTTTTCCACAGCAAACCAAAGGAAAATCAACTCAACACAATTCATTTTGCTGCTATTATTCCAGAAGCAGTAAAATAAAGTGCATGTTGATTTGATTTTTCTTCGGTTTTCCTGGGGCCACTTTGTAAGCCCACGTAACAAACAGTCTAATGTCCAGCAAATATCAATTGCAAATATTATTGGTAAGTAGTAAAAAAGCAGTAACCAGATGATGGCTGTGTGAAACCTGCCCCACTATTGAAGACTGGATATAAATTGTACAGGAAAGACAAAATGGAAAGAATGACATTTTCTCTAAGGCACTTAACTGATAAATAAGACAAATACTGTTCAAAATGGAACACTTTTTAGAATGATGTCTTTGTATGTCTTTGCATGGGTTAAATTACATAACTGTTGATTTTTGTCAATCAAACTGATGTGACTTTACCTCTGGTTTTGACAGTTAATGTAAACAATAGGTGTGCATGTATGTGTAAAGTATGTGTGTCTGTACATACGTGTATATATTATTACTTCCTCAACTCTTGAAAAGAAACTTGAAAGATATTTACATTAAGACAAGCTACAAGGAACAGTAGTGTCTGACTCAACTGATGTTATTTTGTTATCTCTTCTCATCTTTTCAATTTAATTTTTTTCATCCTTGTTACTACTGGATGACCTTGTTGTTTTTTTGGATGACAGCCCTGTTTTTATGCGTTAATACAAAACAATACAAATAAAGTTTAAAAAAACATTGAGAAATTTGTCATTCCCAGTGTGACATGGGATCAGAATCTGCTCCAGTTGCTCATGACATTGAAGTCAACTTTAACTTAAATATGACTGGTTGTAACTTGAAATGTTTTAAAATCTAAACCATACATTTTCAAAGTTAGAATTCACCTGGGTCTTGGAGGACAGGAAAAATGCACTTCATTTGACTATGATTGGTTATGAACTGTGATGTCACACATTACAGACATTCAAAATGTTGTGTTTTTCCTCTTGTTGTGTGGATTTCTCAGGTCTGGTAGCACTGAACAAGTTCAAATTTTTGCTGATTTTTTTGTACATCACAGAGTTAATCTAAACCTCAAAACCCCAAAAACGATGAATTTTCATATTATAAGACCTTTAAAAACTCAAGCCTCCATTTTTTTCAAAAATACAACAATGACAATGAATTCAAAGGACAACAAATCAACTCATGAGTTGCAAAATATGATTTCTTTAATAGCCTGTTCTTTCTTAAGTCTCAAGATCCAGCTGAGTGAAAAACGTGTGTTCTTCGAGAGCTTCTCATCGTCTTTTTATTGTTGTGCCAGAGGAATCTGCTTGCCACCTGGGTCTAATCTAATCAATGTGAATGACAAGGAGAGAAAAAGCCTGAAAGTGAGCACCAGCTTAGGGACTTTACCTAATGCCCAGTACTGTCACTTCAATGATATGATCACAGCACACAAAATGACAACAAAATTATAGCCAGCAAGGATATGGGGACATAGTGTGCTACTCCAGTCAGGTGAAATTGCTTTTTTCCGACTATGAAATGGCTTGTCTCTTGTCGGATGGGTAAACATTTCCTTGTCAGGCCAGTAATAAGGAATGAGGCACACTAGGCTGAACTAAGAGGATGGAGCCAAGGTTATTTGGGATTCATGACAGGTAGTGGCTTATATTACAGTGGCACTAAAAATTTCATGGGAATGCATTTAAGATGGCCCTTAAGTTATTTATATGTTGTTTGCCAGATGTCACATTGCAATTTCCATCAATAAATCAAAGTGAAGTATTTCCTCCTGTATTCCAGAACCCTTTGATTAAAAAAATACTAAACCAGTGTTTAGCTTAAGTCTTTAATTAACTAGTGTGACTAATCCAACCAAGTGTGGTGGTGCTTTGTGCTATGCTTACATAACTATCACCCCCTGTGGTTTTGTGCCATCAATGATCTGCTCTGTCAGAGGGAATCAGGGTGCTCTCTGACAGAAAAGACAGCTGGAGGCCTGCTAAGGGGCGGGGAGGACAGTTGTGGCTTTTAAACCCTTATTAGCTGTCCTCCCTGGACACACCAGGGCACGCGTCTCCGCAGAAGTGCACTCCTACACCTGCTCATTATTGATGGCCTTTAAGGCTTGGCCAGCCAGACCAGATCCAGCAGTGATTCTCAACCACAAAGCTCACAGCAAATTAACCTCAGGACAGGTGATCAGGAGTGAGTAATTCAGTGGAAATGCAAGGGAAGTCAACGCTGGTATTAATTACCACATTTACACCTACACTGAGGGCAAAGATAATCATCATAAATGCAATACAGTAAAATAAAACTGTGATTTTAGCTTTGCATCATTTCCTGTTATTTTTATTGGATCATGTATTTTTAAGTCTAACTCATTTAGGTCACAACATGACAGACGAAAAACATGACAAGACCCTTCTCCATAAGGCACGAGCACACACTGAAGCGTTTGATGAGCATGAAAATGAAGTCAGTCATATGCTATGGCCTTTGCGATCAGCTCAACATAATTGAACACCTATGGGAGATTTTGAACAGATGTGTTAGACAGCACTCCATCAAACACCAACTGAGGAGCAACTGTGGAGAAGAATGGTGTTTTATCCCTGCAGCAGAGATCACAGACCTGGACAACCAACCCCAGGATGCAGCGTAGCTGATCTGGTGGCATGTGGTGACCAATACCTTATTTTTCTATATTTCTGTGTTTATTTGAGTTGATGTTGTGCATTTCTTAAATACTGCTTTATACTATGCTTTGCAGGAAATTTATACCATTAAATCCATTTTCTGTGTTCTGGTGCGTTGTGGACACATTGGCTTGTGTTTTCATTCATGAATGAACAAAATAAGCAACAAAATTCACAAATGGATTTTACAGATTTATATTTGACGAGCGTCAAAATTATTCGCACCCTATAAAAATGTGATTCTTTTCAAGTTCTGGATACTTGGAAACACAGTGATAATGTTGTAAATCCTTGTCTTGCTTTGTGTCCGTCAACAACCCTTCTCAGATCCAAACTCGTTTATTTTGTTTTTTGCCTCATGCTTTTACAAAGAAAAAAAAATCCTCTCAGTTTTAACTGTAGTTCACACACTTAGACCGTTACTCAGTGATTACCATAGTGTGATGCTTTGATAAATAGGTCAGTTCATCTGGGGGCTAATCTTCTTGACTCTGGTCATTTTTGCTTCCTGCAATAATTCTGTTTAACAAAAGAGAAAAACTTGCGGCAGAACCAGGCTCTGGGAAGGCGACCACCTGCCTCAGCTTCTTGGGGTTAGTGGACAGATGAGAGACAAAAGAGAAGAGTAGAGATTGAGTGGAAAACCACACAGATGCCGAACACCTTCATGTATTATGATTATTATTATTGTGAAATTCTTTATTTATCACAATATGGTTTTATGACTTGTTTACTTTATTGATCCTTGGATGCCCATTATCATCAGTTAAAATTAGCCTTTAGGTTTAAGGTCCAGTTGATGATGTTGGAAAACTAGCTTTTAGACAATTGTTCATGACTTATAGCCTCACAGTTGTCAAGCTAGTATGTGTGTTCTTTTCGCACCTTGAAGGAATCTGAAAAGCAGACTGTGTCTCCTTGGTCACCCGGTGGTTAAATAAACTACAATTGCTAGCTCCATAGTACTGTAGCTAAGGCTACAATCGTTTACAACTCTGTGAGTGAGTGCATGAGCTTGTGCACCTATGAGGTTGTAAGCTGTGTTGACTGGCAGATCTATAAAGTCCCACAAACTGTGACAAACCATGGGCTATTTATATGGACATTTTTATATAAATGTTGATTAGTGTATACTGTACCTTTTCTCAAATAAATAAAGAATAAAAAATAAGAAAATAATCCTTCAAAAAATGTAAAAACTATGAGAAATGAACAAATAATTATTGAAAAAAATGAACAAATAAGAAAAAAGTAATTCAACACTGGATAAAAAATAACCCAAACATGAACACTTTTTTTTTTAAATTATCAAATTTAAGCAAGGTTGCAAATGCACATTTTACAATAGCAATATTGAAGTGGGTGAACTCCATCCACCCCATAATCAACATTGTAGTCCTAATATGTGTTTACTGGCCAGTTAAAAGGTCAGTGGACTGTGAGGAGTACAATGTTCATCCACGTAAAAGTAGATGCCCAAATGTTACTGGATCAAGGAATATCTGCATTTGATCTCAGTGGAACAAGCAGCCACAACAACAAAAACAAACTACAATAGCGCGAGAGTGGATTTGAAAGCCGCTGATTTTTCATTTTTTTAATTTATGCAGTTGTTTATTCATCCTTATTGGGTCCATACTCTATGAAGTGCCAGGTTAAATTGTTTTCTTGGGTTGTATGTAATGCAGTCAACTTAAAGTATCGGTGACTAATCTGCTCCCTATTCACCCCTTTGGATTTAATCTGTATTTTTTTTAGGGTTAAGTGATGAATTGATAATTCCTGGTATTATGATGTACATTTTATATTGTGATATTTTAAGATTTTACAATGATACAAACTTGTCTTTTTCTTTTGATGCAATGTGCATCAACATGTGGTTTAAAAACTGCACGTTTTTTTTTTTATCTTGTATCTTTTGTGAGGTTTTAGTCTTGTTGAAAGTTTGTTCACTTTTTGTTATCTTTCACACCGTTTTATCGTCTTTTTTCATAGTTTTGTGTGTGTGTTGTTTTTTGTGTAGGCTAACATGTATTTATGATTATTATCTATATGTTTTCCCATGTTTATGCCTGTTTTATATTACAGTTGTCACTTTATGTTTCATTGTTTGGTTTTTGATTTTTTTTGCCTTTTTTTTACACATTTTTTGTAGCTTTCAGCTTTGTGTTTGTATTTTGTATTTTATCATTTATTATTATTGTACTTATACATATTCTACATTTTTAAATGTTTTTCCATGTTTATGCCTATTTTATCTCATGTTCATCAATTTACCTTGCTCAATTGCCTTGTTGTGTGTTTTTTTCTTTTTGTGGATTTTATTCATGCCTTTTATGCTTTTTATAACTTTTTTAATTTTTTACATCTTCTATGTATTTTACATGTTTTTTGCATTTTTTGTCTTATTTATTTATTGTTTCATCTTTTTGTGTGCAGAATTTTCTTCTTGTTGCATACTTTCTGCATTATTTCCAGCTTTCACTCAGGACAACAACTCAGCCTTTAAACTTGAAAAACATAATGGTTTGACATTTATTGGGATATTATTAATAACATTGAGTGATTTATAGTTGTTTAATAATTAATAATGCATTTTTGTGTGGGTTTTTCTTTTAATTTGTGACATTTCTTGATAGGATAAATATCACTCATAATGGTCGTATACAGTATTTCTTAGCCGTCTGTCTCTTTATCAGTTCATGCATAGGGGTCTTATACTCTATGTTATTAGATTCCCTTTGCATTTGACCATAAATATGCTATTTCATATTCACAGCTTGATGCCACATCTGTTTATCTCTTCACTGAGGCAGAGGGAAAAAAGAACATTGCTTTAAGTTATTTTTATCTTCCATCATCTTGTCAGTTGTTTATACGTCATAAGATAGTGGCAGCATGGTAATTAGCACTCTCCTATACTGCAGTTATAATAGAATGATTCTATGAACCATCAGCAACACACACTGATCCAGTAGCTCTCTAAGTCCTACAGACTAACATATAGTAAAAACAGAAAATGGTGCATAAAGTGTATGTACAATTATAGACAGACAGTGTGAATTTTGTCTGATACCTATTTGGTTGCAAAGTAACACCTCTTGTAATCTCATAGTACAACCCCTGAGAGTAATGCCTCTCTCTTTTTTTTCTGATGTGTATTATTTGCTTTCACAAATGGGGAGGATATAATGTCAGGAATCACAAACTTAGTGGAAGAGCTAATGTCCCTATGAAAACTTCTTTTATCACCTGCTTCTGACCTGTTATCAACTGTTTGGTTTGTTGCTACACTCTTTAAATATTAAAGCGCCCGTGTGACCCGTGGAGTGCAATTGGGGTTTGTGACCATTTTGTTATTTCTGCTGCCATGCACTGTCAGACGTCTGCAAGTGAAGAACATGGCCACTGTCCCCAGTAAGCCCATGGCATAAAAAATTCAGACTAACTCTACTTTTTAAGCCATTTCTGATGAAAAGCGCAAAGAAATGAAACTGACTTATGCCAAATGAATATCATTGAATTGCTGTGATTCTGAGGCTGATCTTTGTAATGTTGAAATTATTTATAAAACATCAGTTCCATTTTAAGAGTAGCCATGCTATGAAGTGTGCACTTACTCCTTTGAGAATCCACTGAGGTTTCCCGCGCAACATCAGCCTCAACCTGAACAACAGAAAACAGAAGGCTTCTCTTCAGCATCTCAAGCTTTGCTTTTTATTATGAAAACCTACATTGCTTAGACAGGATGAAAGTAAGTACTAATTACCCCTTCACAGCTGTGTCTGCCAGTGTATTGTATAATCAATAAATATCTTGTCATAATGATGACATCTAAAAACAACTCCGAAGCATCTTATCTGTTTAATCAACATAAAGTTTTGATGTAGAAACATTTTTAATTATATCCATGATGAGCTAATGATTGACCTGCAACATAAATAATTTCACAATGAAACAAAAATCCACTGCAGATCTCTTGGAAGAAAATAAAAATCGCAGTTTGAAGAGCAAATATTTTGAGGAGACTAGGAGCAAACAGGCGACTGTCGTGTTACAAGAATAATCTTCATTAAAATCACAGGCAACAACACCAGGCCAACAGACAGCTCATTGGGAATGCAGTGTGAAAAGAGAGGCCCACAGATTATCACTCTACGTAACTCATGTTTAATTTATCCAGAAGCAATATTGTCAGGAGCCCTATCATTCCAAAGAAGTAGACGCTGATAAAAGCTGGAATATAAGATCGAGGCAAACCCAAAAATAACACAGGTTTTGGGTAAAATATTGCAAAACACAGCTAGCACACACAAGAGGGAAAGCACTACAGACACCTTCGATTTGTTTAGCGCAGCTTCACAGCAGTGTAATATACCTGCTTTAGGATTGTTAATATTTCAAAAGATGACTTCTAAATGGATCAAATGTTCCCACAGCAACGAGCCATGATACGCAGCCCTTAACCTCTGGGCTGATTTGGAACTATTCTACAAAAATTCAACACACTTTGACTACAGAAAGTACATTGTATGATCCTACAAGAGTACCAAACAAAATAGTCTTACATTCAACTATAAGAAGTAACCCTAAACCAATTTCTGTGTGCTCTATGGTGTGCTTTTTCCTCCTCCTCCCCATGGCTGAGTGAAATGGAATTGCCTCTCACATTCAAAGACAGCTCTAGGAAGGTGATAATAGAGCTACTCCCTGCTGTCTGCAGTCAGGAAATAGGAAAGTGGCATATGGGGCCAGGAACCAAATAGAGAGGAAATGTGACCAGGCAAGGGATGGAACTAAAGGAAAGGTTAATGATCAGTTCTGAATTCTACAGGGAAAGAAAAACCATGTTCCAAGTTTGAGAGGAAAAATAAATGTGATATGGTTTGTGTCTCTGGTATTCACATCGACTGTGCTACAAACAAACACATAGATAGCAGTGTTTTTTATTGATACACTTTGTGATGTCAAAGGCACAGATGGAGATAGATTTCATTTGTAATCATTAGAATTTGTGATAAGATGGACATTTTATCTCTACAGCGTAAAGCAGCAGAGTAAAACGAATTCAGCTCCATTAGAAAATAATAAATACACTGTACCTTCCGTATCATGTCCTGCTGTTGCTCTCTGGTCTGCAGCATCTCCCAGAGCCTTTAAAAAGTGATCCACTCTTTAAAGTGCTTAACCACTACACTGGGACTAAATGAGTCATTGGACATGGTGCACTGATTCATTTATGAGGGGGGAAAAGGGGAAAAAAAAGAAAAAATCTACGAAAAAGGTTTGCAAGTGAGTGTGAGTGAAAAAAAAAGAAAATTAGCGCCATGAAGGGAATGCAGTGGGTGTGTAATCATACAGGGTGATGTAGGCAGCATTAGCACAAGGAGAATTTTTCTTTCAAATTTTCACCCTGTTACCACACCTTGGTTGGAATAGTTTGTGCCCTTTCACCACAGGCCTTGATTCCCAGTCTTTAACTATCACTTATGCCTGCTGTAAAGAAGGGATCAAATCTGAAGCAATTTGCACATGTTTTGTGCTTCCACTGAGGTTCTGCTAACATTTTTTGTAAGTTATCGTTTTAATTATCGGGGACATGGGTGGGAAGCTGGGTCAGACTTAAAGAACTGTTGTACATGATGTGGACAATGTTGACACACGTGCACAGACACAAGAGAGCTGTGACATAAGTTAAAATAGAAAGTACAGTGTGTAGCATAACAACATTATATAGCACAACAACTATCTCCCTGACCTGCTCATACCTGATAATATCAACACATGACATAGAAATTCTGACAAACACAGCACACGGGATGTGATATGTGGTTGGTACAGACACAGAAACAAAGAAACATCACACAAGCTGGCTTTTTCCAGATCTGACAGCTAGATCATTTGAAGCTGACAAGATAACACTTAAATGCAAAGGTGACATGACGGTGTCTTCAGAGCCAGATGGATCAATACTCAGCTTGGCTCGTCAGGATCTGAGCAGTGGTTCTGCAGCCATGTTTTTTTTATGCTGCCGCTATTGCTGTCTGGCACAGTGTCTGGTACGTTATCAATGAGCAGATTTCCTTTCTTATGTTGCAGCTGAAATATTGATACATTCAATTTCACAAAACAGCTCAGGAGTCCAGAGGGGACCCAGAACCTTTCATTTAATCAAAGGGTAAATTGTAGAATATCATCAGCGGCACCATTGCAAACTGTGAAGTGCGGTTTGGGCTCCACAAATGGTCTACAAGGTGTTGTGTGAGAACAGTTCAACCCAGATCCATGTTACTAAAAGTGCAAGGAGGTTTGATCAAATTTTTAAGTAAGTGGGAGACTAATTTGGAGCCAAAAATGATCGATGATCCGACAATTTGGAGTTGCAGTCAAAAGGCGCTCGAAGAAGCCCATTTTTCCAAACGTCCCCCAGTGAGACAGCCAAGAAGTCCCATAGATCAGTCAGAAAAACTCGGCAAGTTGCCTTGGTGACCGTCCAGAATGCACCGACTGGCACTATCTCCAGTTTTTTTTTTTCTCGCCCTTCCACATCTATACACTTAAATAAAAAATCAAATCTGTATTTCAAATATTCAACAGTCCTCTTTCCTTGGGAGAGGTAAGGAGTATTGTTGAATAATGCAGCCAGACAGGGATCTCCCAGAGCTAGTCTCTACAGGCATCACTGAGTAGGTCTGATCCCACTTGAGTAGCATCTATCACGGTGACATCATCATTCACACAAGGAGATATGATAAGACAGTAGTACACTACTCTACTACTTGAGCCAACTCTAAAGCAGGCAGTGGTGTTACTCATTTAAACCAGTCTACTGGCCATCTGTTGATGCTAAAATGCTCTGACTGCCATTTCTAAATCAAACACTATCAGTATGCCTTTATTGCCTTTTGCTGAATCCTAACATGTTTTTGAGGGAAAAAACGGTAGCTTGCGAGACACTCACATATTCTCTTTTACCTTGTGTGATTCTGGTGGGCGTGTAAATGTAAAAACCACAGGGACAAGCAGCAAAGGAAGAAGAAAACAACATCTACATGCAGCAGCAGCAGGTCTTTGCCTTGCAGATTAGGGCACTGGGAGCACTTTGCAGGTTGTTGTCACAGGTATGACGAGGGAGAATTGCACTCACTATCCCCAGGTTGCACAAGGTGTGAACAAAATATGCAGCCAATTTGTTTTGTGCAGAACCAGAATATACTTTGGTTCATCCATATCTGTTGAGTTGCTCCTGGCTGTTTACTATTTGTGATTGGTGTGTGTGTGTGTGCACATGTGTGTGTTTTCCTCAGTTTTATCAGTTTGACTATCTTAAATATCTGTGCTTGGAGGTACATCTGAATACGTATGTTCTGGTTCAAATGGTTATTTTAACCAGACAGCAAGTGACATCAAATCAACAACTAAACACCAGACACTGCATCGAAAAGAAGTTTATCCAATCAAACAAGCTCAATCAAATCACAAGGACAAAGAGAGAGTGTGAGCATTGGCACAGGAATTACTGATCTTGGGGGAATTGGCAAGACCAACAGCAAGCAAGTGTATTACATATGGCGTGCCATTTTCACAGCTTCCACAAAGAGAACACAAAAAGTGTTATATCTCACTATCTAAGACTAATAAACAACAACCCAGATATCGTGAATCTGCTTAGCACTGTAACAAAGATTTTAGGTAAATGGGGTTGCAGAGAACTTTTCAATTGATATTTCAGCTTCAAGTACTGCGAGATGAGCTGTGTTGTCTGCAATGAGTAAAGACAGTAAATTAAGCTGTCCTCCCACTAATTCTATGAGGTGTCAGTCAGGAAACTGGCCTGCCAGGATGACTTTCAGCACTAATCAAGCCAGATGGTTTCTTAACACTGCATAAATGAATTGATTTGTATGTAGCATCTCTAACAAGGTTGGTATTCTTCTACACATGACACAAAAGTGGTCAGCATGGGAATAAGAGCTCTCCAATCTGCTAAGGTATATTGTGTAGCTCTTCAGTTATTCTAGCATGCATATGACTAACATTTTTGCAAGTGCTTGTATCTGTTATGTTGACAAAGTGTTAGGACAAGGCCTTTTGTCGTCACAGTTGAACACAGCTCACACCTCCAGTGTTGTCTAATGCATTCTAGCAAACTACACTTTATTACTATTTTTAGTTGGATCACGGCACTTTTCCGATGGTGTGAACTGCAATCAATTATGCAGCTATCTTTCAATTACTGTATATTGTTAAAGTACCTGCTAATGAATAGTAAGTCTACTGTGTTATGGTGTGACTGTACTAGGCAATATTCAGTTACTGTACACTTAGGCACCTTTTTCAATTAGATCGGCAGGATGTTTTTTTTAGTCATTAAGCACATTTGGTGTAATATGTCCACCTTACACTTAGCCAAAGGTGTTTCTGCAGTTGCTGTTAGCCAGCAGTATCTCAGCCCCAATGCAAAACCTCCACTGCATGTAAGAGGACTCCGAGGACAACACAAGAGTACCCACTGCGATTTTCACTGGGGATTTTGATATTCGCACCTGTACTAGGTGTTGTTTGGGAGTCTGATAAGCATGTGTGAAACCAGAGGGGTGACTAGAAAGGGGACCACATTTGAAGGGACAGATCTTTGCAGGTGTATCTATCGTGGACAGTATTGTTGTTTTCATATATAACAATAAGAACGGAGAAAGCTAATCAAGCACGGTGTATCTTAGATACCAGCCATGTGTCTAATTGAAGCTGCACATGGCCATATGGACATGTGCAAAAAATAGAATGTCCAACAAGTAGGCTACATAAGGAATGAAGCAGCATGAGGAGAAAATAAAACATTTCCAACATCATTGCCAGTGTAGTGGTAAAATGACTACACAGCGCATCAGGAAATATTGCAGAGGAAAAAAATTGCAAATAATTGTATAAGGCAAAATAATTTTCAATGTATGTGAAAATTACAGACCTTATCATTAAAGGATCAGAGGCTGAAAAACAAAGTCCATGAGAGTTGCTCCTCCTCTCTCTACATTGGTGATGTTCAGAGGCAGCCTGTTATTGGAGGTGTTAATTGGCAAATTCAGTACAAGTCAAGAGCATGTTCCCTGTCGTCCTCGCCCAGCAAGGCTAGGTCATTAAACCGAGAATGGATTCTTTCATGCTGCCTTAACCCTTGAATTGCAAGTTACCATTCTGCAAACATCCTCGTGCTCCATTCCACCCCCATGTGTCAAGAGGAAAAACAGCCTACACCAATTCAGCAGAGACAATAAAATAACAGGACAATGAGATCTTGAGAACCAGACTTTTACTTATGCAATTTTTGGCATATCATAATTGGCAGCCAGATGTCTTTAAAAAGTTTTAAAATGTCTGACGGTGTAACCAGCCTAGAGTAAATATACAAAAGTAGTCTTCTATGGTGGCTGAGCAATGTGATTTTCAGAACAATGACAAAATCCAACTCCCCTTATCAGCGCTTTTGTGTTCTGTGTATTGAACAAGCCTCTCATCCGCCTGAAATGTGAGCCTCCTTTGGGGTTCTGGGTGCGATCTCACCACTGCCTCTGTCATCACTTGCTGTGACTGCCAAATCTCTGCTCCAGAAATCAGGGCTCTCAGACCAGCACTGAAACACACACAATGGAGAGAGGCTATGCTGAGATTTTGCACAGGCAGCGATGGCTTCAACACATTTAATCGAACACAAAGTCAGCTCCACCACTTCTGCACAGAGAGCACGAGGAGCCCGACGCATGGCAAGACAACTGTGAGGTGATACTCTCAGCTCACAACGCCATGAGAGTTGGCAGTCTCTCATGCCAACGGTGACCAGTGCACAGACAGTTGAATATGCTTCGCTCCTAAGTTGTTAATTATCTAAATGACATTGATGTGAAGAGGGCAGTCTAGCCAGGTGACCTTAATCCACTTGCTATCTCTCTGTTTTGTTTCAATTTGATTAAACTCTTTAACAATTTCTCTTTTTTTTCCCACTCGTGTTATATCTTCCTGGCAATGGCACAATCTGACAAACATTGTTTAAATATTTAGAAGAGTAATTGTTGAAAATAATGAATCGTGCAATGGCTGTTCATCGGTCTATTGTCTGGTTCAATTATAATCTGAACACTGGCGAGCAAAGAACAGGTATGTTTGTTTCCTAGTGTTTAGATGTAACAAATGACAAATTTAATATAAATTTAAGTGGGAAATTAAATGCACACACACACAACATAAATGTCAGTGGTATTACAGTACACTGTGAAATAAAAATTCCTTATCAAAAAAATATTGAAAAAGCATTTTTGACCATGCTAAATTCATATGCACCTAATTTCCCATTTCCCAAATATTGTCATGTGTCACACTTTCATACTCATACCCATACTCATTATGAATGTATATGTCACAGAAAAGAGTTGTAGGAGCTGTTTTCAAGTGTTATATTTAAAGATTTGTCAGGCAGTCCTGTTTTGGCAGCAGGTTCCAAAATTTTGAATCTATTTTTGGCAATAGAGCTAAAATACCATACAGTATTATAAAACACAGCTATTTTTAAATGCATTTTTCAGGTTATAATGTGTGATCACCTCTTTTTTCTGTTTCTGTAACACATTTCTCATTTATCACCTGATTTCTCTTCACATTACTCCTGCAGGTATATTATGTGGATTTGTGTGTAGTGCATATGAATTACATCATCTTTTATTTCGAAACAAATTTTATATATTGCAATTTATTTACACTTACACTTCACATGTTTAATACCTGTACAGCATAGACCCCATTTTCCCCATAGCAACCTGTAGAGAAAGACTAGTCACTTATAAACACACCACTATAATCATCTTATTTTCATGTATATGATCAGAGCAAAGGTCACAAAGATCAAGTTCTGCATGGGATAAATGTAGATGCTGAAATAAGCAGTGGTAGGCTGCCAGCAGTTCCACTTTGCATCAGTCTCCTCCCTCTCTTCTCTACTTGGAAGAGACTGTGGTCCCCTGAAGCCGGTGACTTCCCTGTCTCCCCGAACTCTCTGCACCACCAGTCGGTGCTGCAGAAGCACTGCTGATTAGCATGCAGTAATGATGGTGAGCTGGGCTCCATTGTTCTAACACCTCCCCTCTCCTCCGCACCAATCTGTCACCATTCAGTGGGCTATAGCTGCCTCAAATGCTTCTCTCCACAAATGAGATGGATAATTAGTTGCCCCTCACGAATGCTGCACTCTTCTCACCCCTGATTGCTTTCACCTTCTTGCTCCTGGCAATTTTGACACCTTGTAATCAGCCTGCTACTTCTCCATCTCAATCCATATCACTCTCGTTTTTTGCCCTCTTTCATTTTTTTCTTGATATCTCTTAAATCTATTTCACATCTTCTGCGTTCGCTGATAGTAAATGTCCCAGGGAGGAGAGATGGACCTTATAACGCTGAACTGAAGCCACTGGAAACAATGGCAGTAACGGAGCATGGAGTTTCCTACAGCACTTCACATTACTGTATGTGAGTAAATACAGTGAAGGAAGGTGCACGAAAAATCCGAGCTGTCAGTGTGAGTTTCCTCTTCCAAATAACAATGAATGACAACATAATTATGAGCAAGCAGCTGTTCATGATCCCAGGGAGAAAAGCATGCAGGCTGCACAATGTTCGACTCTTCACAGATTAACCAGAAAGGATCATTAGGGAAATGTATTTGCCAAAAAATCTGAATGCATTCTACTTTCAGTGTACACGGTGTGATATGAAATATACGGAAATGTGTTTGATGTCAGTGCAAAATAATCATGAATTGTATTTGGCACATATATCAGTACATTATTTTCAACATTTCAAAAACCATCTGATCATTTTGCTTCATGTAGATGAGGTGTTATGTTTCAGTATTGTACATGAGACTCTTGCTCTTCTCCTATTCTAATGGCTCATTGGTTAGGAATAGTTGATAGCATTACAACATCACATTTTTACACGCTTCAGAGCTATTTATAAAACAGTGAAATGCTCACAGCCTAATATCATCGGAGGTTAAAACAACATATCAATCAGTCTGTTAAGCAGTACTTCATAATCAAGGGTAATTGATAATACAGTACTTAACACTTGTAAAGAGGAAAAGGTTGTTTGCAATATTTGCGCCACATCATATACCCAGCAAAAGTGTTACCAGCTCATAGTTGAAGGGCTGCAAGGTCCTTTCTGTACAACCATGTGTCTCACCACAAACAACGTGCCCATATCCTTAATCAACTTCACTGCATATCTCAAACCATGCAGTCCGTTGCAGAAGTGTGAATGCATACTCAAAGCTAGTGCTACTATTTAAAATGATTCAGGTTGTACAAATTATACTGTGATGAGATACGGCTTGTTCTTCATAACAAAAGTCTTTCTAGTTCTATTACTAAATTATAACCTATAAAAGTCCTTTGCATTACATTATTCAATCTCTGTCAAATGCTTCCTTTATTATTAATATAGACAAAGTCTTGTTAAACTTCCCAATTGTATTCATGCTAATAAATCCCTCTACATAAATAAATTACTGCAGTCATCCCTAAAGTATAGCATTAGTATATAAATAGCCAGGTAATTGGGAATCAGATTGAGCATGGAGTTTGTGCATAATGGTATGTGATGCCATCTGTTTAGACTGTTTTAATGAACATATGGCACTGCAACTTTAAAGACAATTTGAAAGTTGGAAAGATTTCCAACTTTCCACCTAGAATGACATTCTGGGCATCAGCTTCAAATTATCCTGCCTAAAATATACAAAATGGCAGCATGATGGGAAAATCAAAATACACTCAACGGCCACTTTATTAGGTACACCTGTTCTTTTCTTTATTCTGTCCTCAATGCATTTAGGCATGTAGATGCATCAAGACAATTTGCTGATGTTTAAACTGAGCTTCAGAATGGGGAAAAAAAATGTGATTTAAGTGACTTTGAATGTGACATGGTTGTTGCTGGAAGATGAGCTGGTGTGCACATTTCACAAACTGTCGATCTACTAGTATTTTCACACACCACCATCTCTAGGGTTTACAGAGAATCACCCAAAAAAGAGAAAATATTCAGTGAGCAGCAGCTGTACTGACGAAAATGCCTTGTTGATACCAGAGGTCAGAGGAGAATGGTCAGACTGGTTTGAGTTACATACACCAAGATATGCAGAATACCATTTCTGAACGCACAGCACGTTGAACACTGAAACAGATGGGCTACAGCAGCAGAGAACCACACCAGGTGCCACTCCAGTCAGCTAAGAACAGGAAACTGAGGCTCCAATCCACACAGGCTCACCAAAATGTGGCAAAACGTTGCTTGGTCTTCTGAATCTTGATATCTGGTATGACATTCAAATGGTACGGTCAGAATTTGGCATAAACAAGTAAACACAAATCAGTTCTGCCTTGTATCAATAGTTGAGGCTGGTAGTGATGGTGTAATGGTGTGGGGGATATTGTCTTGGCATACTTTCAGCCAGTATTACGAACTGAGCATCATTTAAACGCTACAGCTTACCTGAGTATTATTGCTGACCATGTCCATCCCTTTATGACTACAGTGTACCCATCTTCTGATGGCTGCTTCCAGGAGCATAGTGTGCAATGTCACAAAGCTCAAATCATCTCAAACCGGTTTCTTGAATATGACAATGTGTTCACTGTACTCCAGTGACCTCCAGTCACCAGATCTCAGTGCAACAGAACACCTTTGGGATGGGGTGGAACGGGAAATTCACATCATGGATGTGCAGCCGACAAGTCTGCAGCAACTGTGTGATGCTATCATGTCAATATGGAACAAAATCTCTAAAAAATCTTTCCTGTACCTTGTTGAATCTATTTCATAAAAATTTAAGGCAGTTCTGAAGGGAAAGGCAGGTCCAACCTGGTACCAGTGAATAAAATGGCCAGTGAGTATAGAGTTAAATAATATAAATGATTTGCTGTAGGGCATTATTGACTGTTGAAAAGCAATATGGAAACATGCTCATAAATGCAATGAAATACTTAGAAAACAATGGTGACTCATTTTAAGTGACTGCATATTTCAACTTACAGTTTTCATTACTTCATTTGGCCAGAGGCAAGGGTTTCTTCTCCAGCAAATTGTTGCACATTATTACTCCAAATCTTAGTATATATAGAAAATATGTAATATATACATAAAAATCCTCTCCATCTTTTGTCTTTATGTGTGAAAATGCTTAAGTGTATGACAAACTGTTTGGTTTCCCTTTTAAAACAGATACAAGATCTGATTAACCAATAAAGGCTGAAAGAGTAAATGTTGGTTTTATTTGCTTATATATATCATGTTATGCATCGTCAATGCTTAGAACTAAAGTGAGTAAAATCTCAGTGAGATATTAGAAAAATATAATGGGCAAGAAAGTGTACCATTCAATTCTTCAGTATTAAATAAATGGATTCAAGTCTCATTGCAGTGTCATTTCAAATCCAGTACAGCGCATGTACTTCATGGCAGGCATAAATTAGACCATGAACTCAGTCTCGGGAGTAGTTGCGGTGTCAGCCCATCAGTCTCTGCTTCCAGTGTCACTTATTGGCCTCCGTCTTATGAGAGAAATGTGAGTAGAGGTGGATGTTCATTTGGTCCTGAGGAACCACTTCATTGCAGAAAGCACATTTATCAGGACTCCTGCTCTGAGGCGTTGCCATGTCTGTTCCCGGGCTCCAGAGAGGCTGCAAAGCAGGGCACAACAAAAGAATATATTATTCACATACTATACAGTACTAACACCCACCCTATAAAGTATGATGGACTACTTGGCTGTCAGAATGAAGTATGTGTTGCTCGATACCAAACAAAACATGTTAAGCCAGTAGTCTGAAAATATATTCAGCAACAGTTAATTCTCATGTGTTTAATTACCTGGCTATTCATTTGTTTATCCAACATATCAAAACAGCAATGCATATTACAAATGCTCATGCTGATGTTATCCAGAGATATAGTCATATTACAGTATAAAAAAGCACAACCAACTTGCACATCTTATCACATGTCATTCACAATTTTTCATTAGGTATTTACACACATCAGCAAATAATACTCCATTTAACCATCATACTTGTTTCATCAGATTCACACACTGTAATGTGCTTCCATCTGGCTCACACTTTCCAGCAAATATGCCAAATATATCCAGAGCATCCATGCTCAAGTAAAAAAAGAAGCAGCACACAGTAATACGTTTCTAGTTAAGCCAAAGAGATTTTTTTGGACTTCACACTGTTTCACTCCTCCATTAGCAAAGACCAATCAGAAACTGATAATTTGCTACTAGTTTTCTCAGACCTTCTCCTGTGATTCTCACCTGCTGGGGTCCCCGTACGCTCTCCTGGGAGAGTGAGGATGATGTTGAATGGGAGGGGGATGTAGGGTAGACAAAAGGCATGGGTAGTTCCACAGGCTCCTCCTCTGTGAGTGTGCTGGGAACACTACCAAGAGGCAGCTTCATGGCCATGGTCAAATCAATGTGTCTTTCTGGAGCACTGTTCAGGAAGTCATATTCACTGTCCGCAGAGGGCGGGAATTTGACACTGAGTTTGGTGAGAGAGTCTAAATCCCTGTCTTCAGGGCTGGCACCGCGGGATGCCAAAGATGTGGGCGGGAGTGGTATATCCACTGGTGACCTTAGTGCTGAAGAAAAGGGTCTCTCTGCCTCTGCTGTACGGTCTGTGCACTGGATGGGCATGGAGAATCGCTGATCTGTCAGATGCCAGAAAACATGAAATGTCTCAGTCAACGTTTATTCCAGGACTGCGTTAATAAACTTATCAACAATTTGAGAAGTAAACATACTGGTCTTTTTAACAATTTTATCACTTTTTATATTATTATAAAATTACTACACTAATTGAATAATTACACAGCTAGTGTCCAAAGAAAAGGTCATGTGTTTTTCAGTGGAATTATTAAATGTGTGTCTGGGCTATTTTCTAGCACAGTGACCACCCATGAATCAAAAGGACAATCAGATAATATATAAAGGACAAAATATAAAATTCATAAAAAACTATTTCACTTCAGCATCTTTCATGTTAAATAAATGAACATAACATTTGCATCTGGGTTCAGTGAGGGTATATTGTTCTAAATGTTAAACTACTACCATTTGATGTATCGTTTCCTCCATGGAATCGCTTTAGGTGATCTTTTTGTCTTCTGGTAAGAGAACGAATCTGCCGGAATTTCACTTGAATTGCCTCAAAAGCATCCAGCATGTCCTGACTGACAAACACAAAAATAGGACTGAGAAAAGATGCTTTATGTAACGCTAATGTCCCTCATAAAAGTCTTTGTGCAAATGAGAGACACATACCAGTCAATGTTGCTGCTGACTGGCAAATTAGGAGACATAGCAGCAGTGCCCATATTCTCCTGAAAAAAAAAAATAAATAAAAACACATTACAGTCATATGATCATTAGCAAAAAAAATCGAGTGCCATATTGTTAATAAATTTGCAGTTGTGCTTTCACATCACAAATGACAATTTAGCAGTGAGAAATGTTCTCTGTTAATAAGAAGCAGAAGAGCTCAGGTTGCTGTAACATGAACTGGGCAGTGATATTATCCTCTAGCACCATCTGGTGAAGTAAAAGTAGACACACCTTATGGAGCAAAATAGATGGTGTTGAGTATTAATAAAAGGAATGCTATCTTCATAAAAGCATGAATAAAACAAATAAGATGAAGCAGAGCTAAATAATCAAACACAATGGCAATTATTTACTATTAATGGAAATACAAGAGCAAGGACAGACTTAGTCTTAGGCATCATGAAACTGTCTGCAAACTACTTCAGGACTATGTAACCAACAGCTTGATACTACAAATATCAATAAAAACTAGTGAAATATGTGCTTTACTGCGAGAGCTTAGGCTGGTATTGATACGTCAGCATTACAGAGACAAGGTTCAAAAGTCATTACACTTATCATGTTATACAGATACAAGTCTCATTATGGTCTTAATCATTACTTAATTACAATCAGTGGCCACCGGCACAGTGTGTTCCTTTGACATCCTTTTTGACACGACTGTAGCAACAAGTAGAAGTAGAATCAAACTCTGTGCTTTTATGTCCATGTGAGAGGAAGCTGCGTGTACTGTATGTTCAATTTAAAATGTGAGGGTGAAGAAAAACTGATTTGGGAGGCATTAAATTGCATTTTACTCACACACCGATTAACCAAATAACACAATGAACATAGGTAAACATACCACATATTGCATTTTCCTATAACCACTGGCCCCATCAAGGAGATGGTTGTAAGGCTCACATTTCATCTCTCCTTTGAATATAAGAGTGCAAATTATCAGTCAGTTTTTATTTATATATACATACACACACACTACATATTTTAATACTCATTTTTAAACTTTCTAAAGTAATTTCCATGAGTTATCATCATAAAAATAAGAGTAAATCTGTCATATCTCACTAACCTGATGGCTGCCTTGTTGCTGACAACTTAGCTTCAAGTATTGAAATCAACTTCTGCTGATCCTCGATCTGCTTTTGGAGTTTTTGAGTGTACCCCTTATAGTATTCAGTCTGTAAAAACAAAGTTTCTATTATTTCTCCAACATATGAATCTGAAATGCAGTGAACTGTGCATGTGTCACATGTCAAAACAGAATTCATGCTATTAACACATTGCAAAAAAATTTCAAAAATGCATGCACACTTTAAATAAGTCAGCTACAAACCCTCATGGACAATTTGTGCATCTCTGTGACTTAGTGTTTGTGATATATTATTACTGTATAGCTAATTACACATAAGTTTGAAAAAGTTTTTCACTTTTACCATTTGCTGAAGCTCCTTTTTAGCAATGTCTTTTTCAATGGAGACCTGGCGATAAGCTTCAAAAGCTTTGTTGAGCTGGTCTCCGATGTTCCTTTCCATGCCGTGTGCTCCACAATCATTACTGACACAGCAGACATGAGCCCTGCGAGTCAAATCACACAATAGCTGCTTAAGTAATATTATTTCTCACAAAAAGGATGGGAAAACAGACATTTTAAATTTTTATAATCTATTAGCAAATAATGAATATTCAGAATTAATACAATTAAGGTGCCAGTTTAGAAGTGTGATGTACTTAAGCTAGTGATGATGAACAAATATTGAATGCAAATATGAATATGCTGAACTTCCTAATCTGTTCTCCCAAAGTGTCATAGGTTCAGTGACATACAGTAAACAAAAGCAAATTTACATTCACATTGCAACAATCACTGCTTTTACTGTAGGTTGGTAAAATTGTGCTAAAATAGTGTCGACTTTATAAAATACTAGAAAAACAGAATAATTAATACAGTTCTATTTGCAATACTTTGTTCTGCACGTGTACTGCTGTTTTGTTCTGGTACTATCTCAGTACGGGTTTGCCAAATAAAAAGTCCAAAGCCTGAACTCCTATTACAGTTCTTTGTAATAGCTAACATGGATGTGGTGAGAGGTTGCAAAACAATGGAAGAGCATGACGACAGTGTGAGCAGAGCAGTTCATTAAACATTGATCAGACTGTACAATAAATGTCATAGTAAGAGGAGCTACCTGTCAGTGACACAACACACCAATGGCTGCAGGATGAAGACACTGTAAAGCAAACCACCCTGACAACAGGACATTAACACCAGTATTGGAGTGTTACCAAAACACAGCGCTGGGTAGCGTAAGTGTCGATGAAAAGTTAATCCAGAATTCCGTATTCGTTTAACTAACTGGTTAGCTAGCTAACACTGTGGCTCATTCAACCAGTTGATAAAGTGACCGAGCAGTAAGTTCAGTTATGAGTTCAACTACTTCATAGACTGTGAGGAAGCGTCTCCTTACCTTCATTCGAGTAACTGCTTTAGTCGACTTTATTGTTTTGACACCACCGCAGCCTCGTCGCCTAATCTTGAGATGTAAAATTACGAAGCGCTGGAGAGGATATGGCAGCGTATGTTTTACAGCCTAGTTGAGTTGGGAACTTCCCTCGGGGAATCCCCCTGCTCCGGATACTTCCGCCTTTGCTCAGCTCTGACCAATCAGCACACAGCTCGCGGAGAGCCGGGTGGTTAGCTGGTTGAGGGTTCTTCCAGCCTACGCGTCTGCAAACGGACTGCTGTGCATGTGAAAACTATACCCTAACTAACTTCATAATGTGCTCATTTTACTTCTTGCATAATATCTCTGAACAACAAGACAGTAATATGGAGGCCTACTGCACAAACAAGGCTTTAGAAAAAAAAGCATTGACTCTGCCATTATGAATTATTCTTGATGAAAGATATTACCTTTACAATACTGCAATTTATACTGAGTTAACTTTGTTATTTCAGTGAAAATATTATTAATAATTAAAGTAATTAAAATATTTTAATTAGCCTACTAAGTGTTAACGCATGCAAAAGTCTATACCAGTGTTTCAGAAAACATTTTTCAGTTCGACATAACAAAATGTATTGTCTCCTTGCGACACAAACGTAGAAAAAATTGTGTTAAGAATTATGACTTGATTATTCAGTATTCATGATCATGTGTTTTATTTAAAATGTAAAACATAATATGTAGAGAGATAGCTACTTTGTTTTGCCCAAATTCCACAAATTAAAAAGTAAAATGAATTAAGAAATGAACAAAATAATGCAAAACATGAATAAAGTCACAAAAATAATGAAGAAAATTAACAAGGAGTGAACAAAAATGAACAAACTGATTAAGAATGAAATGGAAATATAAACAAAATAATAAAAATGGACACAAATGAGTACAATAATAATAAGAAGAAAAACAATAATAACAATAACAAGAATAATAATAATAACCCTCTCCCCAACCCCTCCTCCCCAAATAAAGAAAAACAACAAAATTTACCAAACAATCAACCTAATAAGAAATGCTGCCTGATTCATTTTGTGTCCTGACCCTATGCAGATACAATATTTGCAGACAAGCAAGACGACAGGATAAACCCCCAAACCTATCACAGCAACAACAAACTCATTTCACACAATATCAAAATAAGCTGTGCCAGTTCTACTTAAACATCCATGTACTGTGACTGAACCTTACTTTTAAATCCATATCAGCTGTAGTCATGAGCACTCTCAGTGCATCTCCCAGAACATTTTGCAAGGAAAATATTTCCAAATTTGATTTCTCACTCTAAACAAAGCATAGGAAAAACACAGTCACCTTTAATAAACGTTTAAACAGCCCAGTAAGGGAAGGGCACAGACTACTTTCCATGACATTTACATATACAAAATGCATGCACATAATTTATGTTGAATAAAAATTAATATATTATTGGCAAAAAAAAAAATATCCTGAACAACATGTTTACCAGCTTGTAGAGGTGTGCTTTGCTGAGCTATGATGCCATCTGCTGATATTTATGGTTAAAACAAAATCAAGTGTGGCCACAGAATTTACCACAGAGGATAAAGTTCACATGGCTGAAATTGAGCACCATCTGATGTTAAGGCCTCAGTATCAGTTATTAGTTTTCTCATTGGCATTGGTACAAAATATTTACCTTTTAGTTTGGAACCAGTTAACATCTGTGTAGAAAACATAAAGTCTTCCATTTATAAATATTTTACAGGCTTATTGTAATTATTACTGTCATTTTAAAATTTAATACAGTTATTTTTATATCTGTCTCATTCCTATTTTAATTTAAGCCCAAATCCACTTTCTTACAGTTCTACAAATTAACACAGTTTTATGTCAATATAAGGCTGCACATGGTTAAGTTTCAGGTATTTAAAGTGCATCAGCTCCGATTTAAACAAACCAGTAGGTGGCAGCTGAGAGTGACTTAGTACAGGGGTCCTTTAACAGAGACTGATTTCCTTGAGAGTGAAAGACTGAGACTGAGAGACTGGAAACCAGGAGACCACTGTATGTTTTCAGTGTCTCATTTGGTTATTGGAAGTGACATTGATATTTTGCTTTATACTATTTCCTTTTAACTTTTGTCCTCTGATATTTACCAGTGCAGTGCATATAATTGGCATTGTTCACTGTAAAGTTATTCCAGAGTCCTGCTAATGATATTGTCCTGTTTTCTGAGCTGATAAATGTAAATCCTGACATATTTAAAACCAAACTGATGTGGAAATATGTTCTCTTAATAATAACAGATGATCTCTCTCAATTTATTTCCACTCATTTATAGTTAATATTTAATATAATTCAAGTAAATTACTACAGGTGTAGTTCTAGATGTATTGTTAATGGTATAGGATGATTCAAATTTTTACACCTGTATTTACACTCACTGGCCACTATATTAGGTACACCTGTTGAACTGTAGGTTAACACAAATATATAATCAGCTAATTGCATGGCAGCAACTTAATGCATTTAGACAATTACACATGGTCAAGACAACCTCCTGGAGTTCAAACCGAGCATCAGAATGTGGAAGAACGATGATTTGGACTGTGGCATGGTTGTTGGTGCCTGACGCACTGCTCTGTGTATTTCACAAACTGCTCACCTGCTGGGATCTTCGCGCCCAGCCATCTCCAGGGTTTACACAGAATCAGCCAAAAAAGAGAAAATATCCAATAAGTGGCAGTTGTTTGGGCATATCTGCCTTGTTAAAGTCAGAGGCCAATGACCAGACTGGTTTGAGGTGATAGAAAGACAACAGTAACTTAAATAACTGGTTACATCCAAGGTATGTAGAATCTCTTAACACACAACACATTGAACCTTGGAGCAGCACAAGACTATACCAGGTGCCACTCTTGTCAACTAAGAAGAGGAAAGAGGCTACAATTCTAATAGGCTGACCAAAATTGGATAAAAGAAAATTGAAAAACATTGCCTGGTCTGATGAGTCTCAATTTCTGCTGTGACATTCAGATGGTCGGGTCAGAATTTGGCAGAAATGACATGAAAGCGCACGTATCTTTCCTGCCTTGTATCAACAGTTCAGGTTGGTGGTGGTGAAATGGTGTGGGGGATATTTTCATAGCACACTTTGGGCCATTTGGTAGCAGCTGAGCATCATTAACGTAAACACCACAGCCTACATGAGTGTTGCCGTGTCCATCCCTTTACGATCATAGTGACCATTGTCACAAAATTCAAATCATCTCAAACTTTACCATGACAGAGTTCACTGTACTATGGCCTCCACAGTCACCAGTCGCAATTCAGTAGAGCACCTTTGGGATGTGTTGCAACAAGAGACTGGTATCATGGAAAAGCAGCCACAAATGTGCAGCATTGCAGATCTGCAGCATTGTAGATTTGTTGCAGATTGAGCAATACTTTCATGTCAATATGGACGAAAATCTCTACAAGTTTCCAGCACCTTGTTGGCTTGACATCCCCAATTCCAAAAAAATAAAAGTTGGGATGTAAATAAAATGTAAAAAACAAAACCCAGAATGCCACGATTTGCAAATTTTATTCCTAACATAAACAACATAATTATCTGATGTTGAAACCGAGACAGTTTACCATTTTGCCATATTAGCTCGTTTTGAATTCGATGGCAGCAACACATCTCAAAAAACTGGAGGTGCATTTGGAATCAAATTAAGCTAACTGACAACAGGTCAGTAACATGACTGGGTATAAAAGGAGCATTTTAGGAACAAAACTGTTTGAGACCCACAAGTTACTGTACATCTACTGTATTGCCAGAGTTATATATATTATAAATTATAATCATCATCTGAATTATAAAGTCACAGTACCTTTACTCCACCACAATTTCTGCCTACTATATTCACCACTGTCAAAAAACCCCCACAAATTTAAAGGGCAGATGCAAATTTGACTAATACGGAATTGCAAAATTCACACATTAATGTAGCAATGAATTAAAATCCACAAACATCATATGTATTACTGCAGAACAACTGCCTTTATTTTTATACTTTAAGAAGATTTCTCTGATAATCCATTCTTTTTCCATCCTCCACTGTCCAGTAGGATTAAAGTGGGCTACAGGACGTGGTCAGTGCAGCACAGTGGGTCTCTGGTAGTCTGGCTCCTCCAGGATCATTGTAGGGTCAGTGCAGAGGTTGTCACGTCTGATCCTCATTGGCATTCCAACCTCAACCTCTGCTCCTGCTCAGAATGACTTACACAGCCAGAATGCCACAAACAACGCCAGTTCAGATAAAACTCCTGCAAATTCCTCCAGGGCCAGAGTTTCATTCATGGTTGCTTTGAAGTCCAAATGTATGGCAATCTGACTTAACCCCTGTCTAGAGGCTGCAGTATACAAAAATTCAACTTCTTCAACAAACAAACAAACAAACAAACAAACAAACTTTTGTTTATTTTGCAGAGTGCATTTGTAATTAGTTTTTATTTTGTTGGTTATTTTGTTCCCTTCTGTTCATTTTGTAGATATTGATGATTTATTTATTGTTTGGTTTACTTTCTTAATTTAGAGTATATTTTTTCGTGTCCTTAAAAAACCTTGCTGTGAGTAGTTTTGTGCATTGTTATGGTTAGTTTCTTAATTACTTAGCTAACTTTGTTCATTACATTGATTATTTTGTGCATTTTTATTTATTTTAAGTGCTTATTTTGTTCTTATTCTTATGTATTTTGTAAGTTACATTAAGTAAAGTCAATTTTATTTTCTTTTACATTAAAAAATAAAATGTATAAAATGTTATGTTGATATATGGATTCATTCACAGTAAAATTGTATTTAATATGTCAGTTTACAGTGAATTTTTGGCCTCAATTTTAGTATATTTTGTTCATTTCTGTTTATTTCAAACTTTTTTTTTTAAAACAAACCCTTTTAATTTTGATGTACTGTACTGCTGGGAAAGACAGCATACACTTTTGTTCCCAGCAATACATCAAAATTAAGAAGAAGAACAAAACAATCAAAAAATATATGCCCTTTTTGCATAAGTTTATTAAATGAACTAAGGGATGAACAAAATAATCAAGAAAACAAGCAGAATAGCCAATGAACAACAGTTCATAATAAGCTGACATATTATTTACAATTGTTACTGTTGGCTAAGTTAATCCATATATGATTCAATTTACCATATGTATTGTATACTTAAAATGTAAGATAACATGCATAAGAATGAAAATGTAACTTATTTTAACTTGTTTAATTTTAACTAAGCAGTAAATCAACAAAATTTGCAAAGTAACAAAATAAAACACAAAAATCAATAAAGTAATCAAAAAATGAACAATAAGGACTAACAGAATCAAAACTATTAACAATAATCAACCCAACAATAAACAAAACTGCTAATATTCATGTAAAGCTGGGTGTTTCGAGACAAAAAGATATATATACCACCTACATTTTACTGTTTTATTTATGTTTCTGCTCCTACCTGGCATGCTGGCCATACTTCATCCTCAGACATGAGATAAGAGCACACTTGATGAGGCAGATTCACCAATCCACCACTTCCTTTCATCTGGTGCCCTGTTCTGGCTGATCTCTTTCTGCCTCTTACTCATTTACTGTCTCTTTCTTTTTTTTCAAATAAAGTACTGCATGTATCATCTTTACTCTGCCCTGAGTGACTTATGAAAACACTTCCTCAAAGCTCCGCCGTGCATTACCATCAACCACTGTGATGCGCTGAAAGGCATATTTGTCTTCATATTTAACTTTCTCCCATGTCACAGTGAAGTACAGTATTTCTGAGAACAATGTGCCCTGACAGTCAAAAGTTTGGACACACCGTCTCCTTCACTGCTTTTCCTTTATTTTTTATTATTTTCAGCAGCATACATTAATACTGAAGATATCCTAACTGTCTTTCGGAATAGTTTTTAGTTCACAGGTGTGTCTTGTCAAGAGTTCATTTGTGCCAGTGCACTTTAGACCATCAGTTGCCTTGTGTAGAGGAAGGCCGGCAGATATAATAAGATTTAGAGGTATATAAAGTCATATATTACTAATGAAATGTTCAAAACGAGGACAGAACTTGATTGTACGGCTTGTGTGCAAGGTTATCATAGTTTAGATAATTAGCAGTGACTATATTACAGCACTAACTGAAAATAAATAAATAATACCCGGGGGGCATTTTTTTAGTGAGTTGCCTCAGGATCCTTCTGGAAATTGTTTTGGGAAAACATCAACCACTTCATGTTCTCAGTTGAGTTGAAATATTATTGCATCAATTTGTACCTTTTCTGCAAAGGTTTATGAACGGAACACAAAAAATTAACTTAAGTTTAAATAATCTGGTAAATGAACAAATTAAGCAGCAAAACAAACCAAAATGAGTAAAAGGGCAAAAAAAATAAACATTCATTCTAAATATTTTACTGCAAATTAATTCCCATATCAAAACATTTTCACATATTTTAGTTTTTAAAAATGAAGTTTAATATTATTTTGTGTTGTTATCCACAAAATTAAGTGAACAAGCACTGAACATGAATAGGCAGAAAATCAACAAAATAAAGAATTTAAAATAATTTTTAAAAAATAAAGAAAATAACCCAAATGAACAAAATAAGTGAGACACTGACAAAAGATTAACACAATGAAGCCAACAAGGAAGAAAAGTGTATTTATTTATAAAGCAGGGATTTTAGAGAGCCTATGTTAGTTAAATTTAAAAAGGCACATTTTACTGATAGAGGGTGACGAATCCCCCCATTCCCCCTCTAAAGCAACACAAGAAATTCCATTCAATACAGCAACAAGAAAACAGAACTTCAGATGAAATCACCCCATGTTCCCTGAATGTTATTTGTTCAAAGTGTACAAGAATAAAAAAAATACATAAAACATGGGAATCTTTAATAAACAATGGTTTTATGAAACATATCAGATGTCACATATTTTTTTCACCCTTTTTGAACCAAAATGAAAGACTAAACACAAAAAACAAAACTGCACTATACATTAGTGTGGAGATGCTTATAAAAACAAATACATATGACAGTTTACAAATCTCTCATCATGATTTAAAGTTATAAAATGAGCAGAGAGATTGAGGAATAAGTCTCCCAAGGCACGTTTTGTCCAACATCCCGCCCTCACCACTCACAAGGGGACATCATGCAGTGAAGGCTCATAAATTTCACCAGAAATGATCTCTGGGGAAATGTGGTGTCCTTTTCCAGCATCGTCCTCGGGAAGACATCTGAGGGGATCAGATGTGGTTTGTGCCCTTTGTCCATTAGAGGACACTGGCATATGTGGTTCATTGAATGATCTGTGCACACTCTCCACAATTAGCAGGATGAGTGGGTTATTTGTATGCACAATACCATCACTGATGTGATCTTCTAATGTCGTATTCCCCAGGCAGACCATCTCATTGTCCTTTAAGGTGGTAAGAAGGAAACCATGCCTGGCTGTTATGGATGGAGGACCCTGTTATATATCACACTGGAGACTGGCTTTAGCTCAGCAGTAAATCTTGAACCACTGAAGGGTCCATCGATGTTTTCCCTATGTCTAGCAAAATAAACACTGTGCTGTAGGTCTGCAGAAACCTGAGAACAGACAGAGGGCAGAGCTGAGGCTGTGGCATGCAGGGGGAGGAGGATAGGGAGGAATGCAGGGGAAACAGACAGAGATCAGATTTCAGCAGCCCAAAGGCAGACAGAGGCTGAGAAGGATAAATGTTACGGTCAGGAGACCCTCAATTGAGCAAATTAAGGCATTAAAAAAAAAAAAAATAGAAAGTGATGCAAACTCATCACTGCCAAATTTTGTCAAACACATACCTCTATACTTTTCACAACTATTAAAGAATGTATTGTACTTTAATTTAACTCACATGTCTTCAGATTGTGTGTTTTAAATTTCAGCTCAAAATGCCACAGAGGTTCTCCTTTTGACCATGTTTGTATGCACTTTTCATCGTGTGTTGCTTTAATTGCAAAAAAAGCTCCCGTTGACTACACCTTTTGCCCTGTCTGTGCCATGGATTCCATCCTGTAGATTCCGCACAGTATTCTGAGATGTCAGGATGGTCCACAACTCCAAATGTTTGGTTTCAGGTCGAGTTTTGTATTTTGATCTTGAATAATCTTTTAGGGCCCAAACACTTATTTGTGAACAAGAAAAGCCATTAAACCTTTTTCTCATAATGGCCTCCTTAATTCATACAATGCATATTTCTTTAACATATGAGTGCAAGATGTGTGACAGACTTGTCTTCAACAGCTCAGAGCAGACCAACACACCACTTTGGTTTCAATTTTAATTTAAAGCTGCTCACAGTATTGTTTTGACACAGGCCTCAAAGTCTTCCTGCTATTTGAAGATAGGGTGGACATGAATATGCTAAAAATTTGTCTGATAAAATTCTGAGAATTTTGTACAGTTGAACCCATTGCAAACCTTCATGGGCCATCGTCAAAAAATGTCACCCATCCACAACATTCATGAGCTTTTGTGTGCTAAGAGGAATAACAATCATGCAGTGCAATACGTAGTGATTATTATTACCATGCTGCTGTTTTTTTCCTATTGCTGACAAACTGCAAGAAGGCTTTCCTGCATGGTTGTAGAATTTCCTGATTGATAGTGAAAGGAAGTTCTCTCCCTGTTCCTGTTACACGAGAACAAAACCACAAGCTTCTCATTGAACAAAATGTATTGAACAAAGTATAGTTTATATGACATGAGGATTAATGAATATCAGAGAAACGCATGAACAAACTGATCACATTTTTTGTTGTTTTTATTGTTGTATAAACAGAACAGATATCAAATCAAAAGGAAGCTATGAAGCTTATCAGACCATACCAACTTTGTTCATAAAGCACTTTAAACTTCAACAGGCCAAAGTGCTAGACACTAAACATGATTAAAATATAACAAACAGCAATCAAAGCAATACAGAAAGTAAATAAATCATCAGCAGCATCGAATATCTGTTGAGTCATCCTTAAATTACAATTTTATGCTATTAGCAGTGGTGGGTAGAATACACAGAAACAGTACTCAAGTAAAAGTACTGTTACTTTCCAGTACTCAAGTGCAAGTACTCGTGAAGTAGTAAAAGAGTATCTCATAAAAACTTTTCCAGTAGTGAATAACTTCATGTTGTGGAATATATTACACCATAATGAACTGCATTCAAACAAAAATGTTCCTTATTTTTGATTATTTTGTCATTTTATTTTACCAGTGTTGTTGGTCTTTTTTAATTGTTTTTTGTTCCGTTCTTCTCACAAATTTTGTTCATTTTTGTCTATTTGCTTGATTATTGTGATCATTGTGGTTTGTGTTTCATATTTATCAGTAACTTGATTCTTTCGTTCATTTTTAAAATTTGGTTCTTTGGTCTATTTTTTTTTTTAAATCAGCCTTTTGTACTCCTACTCATTGAGATGAAGCAAAATGTAACTCAGAAGCACATTTTTTATCCCAAATTTTAGAGTTAGGTATAGTATAGAAACCCAAGGTTTGAAACAGAAACTCAAAGACAATCAGCACTTTAATATTGAGGTGCAGGATATTAAAAGGGCGTTTTGCGCTGTAAAAGTGAATAAAAGTCACGGCCCTGATAATATATGTGGGCGATTGGTAAAGTCCTGTGCACATGAACTGAGTCCTGTATTTCATAACCTTTTTAATAAGTCCCTACAGACACAACACGTGCCCAAGATCTGGAAAGATGCTGTGGTTGTTCCTGTTCCAAAGTCCAGCTGTCCTAAAACGATAAATGACTATAGACCAGTTGCCTTGACTTCAATTTTAATGAAAATTTTTGAAAAACTGGTCAGATGTGAGGACCTAAAGCAAACTGAGCATGCATTGGATCCTCTGCAGTTTGCCTACAGGCCTCACAGAGGAATGGAGGATGCCACTGTCACTCTGTTTAATATGCTTTTTAAACATCTGGATTTTAATGGGACACACGTCAGGCTTTTATTTGTGGACTTTTCCTCCGTTTTTAATACAATCCAACCTCATATTTTAGTTGAAAGGCTCCTGCAACAATTTGATTTGAGCAATAATCTAGTGGGGTGGATTTTGGATTTCTTAACCAACAGGACGCAGAGAGTAAGGGTCAATGGCACATTGTCTGACCTAAAGTGCTCTTCGACTGGCGCTCCTCAGGGGTGTGTGCTGTCACCACTACTCTTCATCCTGTACACAAATATGTGTCAGAGCAGATATAATAACAGACACATCATAAAGTATGCTGATGATTCAGTTATTGTCAGTCTCCTTTAGGATGGTGAGAGTGGCCACGGCCCAGTAGTTGATGATTTTGTTCACTGGTATGAGGATTCCTATTTGCAGCTGAATACGACAAAAGCTAAAGATATGATTATTGGCTTTAGGAGGAAAACTCCCAGGCACAAAGTCACCGTACTAAAAGGTCAGACCATCGAATGTGTACAATCCTATAAAT
>JAQQAE010000535.1:0-32345 GCA_029823295.1 Pseudamia nigra
CTCTCTTATCTTTTTAAATGGGTGAACTTGCACATTTTTACATTTCCCAATACTTGTTGTCCCCACTGTATTCTACTATGCATTCAGTTTGTCAATCCTCTGCGATGTACTATTTCAACAAGAGCAAACCTGGATCGGTCGAAGAATCAACACGGCAGGACCCATTAGGTATTAGTGTTTATCCTGTCAGCAAACAGGCCATGAATTTCTATGCCTTGGCAAGATGAATGCAGATGGAAAAACGATGTAAATCAGTTATACATGCTACAGACAATTCAGCTGAAGATAATTTCACCTGTGCTGTTTGCCGCAACTCATCAGCATTAACACACATATCTGGCCTTCACGGTGTTCTTTCCTGTTACACATAAACACTGTGATTACACTGTAGATACGAGACATCTGCTCTGCTACACACTGCACCAAGTGCTGTGAGAGCAGTGTACAGTGGCCTGTGAGGGCCTTTCCCATCTGTCTGCCTGTCTACTCGCCTGCTTTTGCTGCAGGACCGCACTGAGCCAGGGACACAGGCTGTGTGGCTCAACAGGGATTTCTAAACCTGCACCTGCAGGATCCAAGGGCAAAAGTTGTCTTGCACGGACCAGTAGATGAGGTCACTGACTCAGCAGACAAATGTTAAATCCCTTTTCTGCCTATAACATTTTAAAGTATGTGCTGTTACAGTCTGTCTGACTACTGACAAACTGATTGCGCTTTTCCCCTTTTTTTTGGATTCATATAAAAACGTCTTGTACAGATATTTTTAGATTTTGTTTTGAATCCAGTTTGTACTGTCTAGGAATAAGTGATATTGTAATATCCAGGTTTCAAGAGCTGTTGTTCAGGTCTTAATTTGTATTGGTGACATACCATTACTTTTCCAAACATGCAGTAAAGCAATTAAAATTATTTATAGTTAGAAGAAAATGGGTCCTGCTGATGGTCCAGCTGCGGACTTCAGTATGTTTATCTATTCATTTCTGCTTTGCCAGGCATTTTTCCGATTTTCTTTTTATGATTTTTCCTTAATTTATGCATATTATGAAGACCGGAGTGCTGGACGAATGTCTAAAATGCTTTTAGATACAGACGTAGTACTATAGCGCTTGTCAGGGGTTGTCGTTTTCCTGATGAAGATTAACATTGAAAATCAATGAAAGTAAGTCTTCAATAATAGAATTCCCCAGTGCTGTTCCACTCCAGGTTCAGTTGTATTTGCTTATGTTTCCCATTCCTCTCTCGTTCCCTGGTCCTGGCCATCTGTTTGTCATTACAAGGAATTTAAAATGATTCACTTTATGGAATACAGCCCCTCGACTTAATATCTGAACTGAATCTTCACCCCCCCGCGTCGTCTTGTCTCCTGCAGACATTCCTGAGATCCCCGAGAGCATTAAGTTCTGCAGAGCCTTGGAGATCGCAGACTTCAGTGGAAACCCCCTCTCCAGGTGAGTGAGTTTTAACTGCACATCACTCTGTTCCACTCGTCACCAGCCTGAGAAATTATCATGCATGTCCGGAACGAACAGCTGGAGCGACTGCATTAAAAACAAGGCGCAAAATGCGCACAGTGTTTAAATAAAATACATGGGCAACATGCGCTGTAGAGTCGAGAAGGGATGATGTGAAAGTGAAGGTTATTTTTATTCTGTGCTTTTCACAGTCAGTGCACAACCTATACAAGGTGTCTGTTAACATCCTCTAATTGCAAAACAGTGGATGCAGGGACATGAGCTTTGATCCTGGATATGAGTCAGACAGCTGTACCTGAGGTTGACCTCATGCTTTGTACAAAGAATCCCAAAGAGACACTCATACTTCTCCTTTCTGTTTAAGGTTGCCGGATGGTTTCACTCAACTTCGTGCACTGGCTCACTTGGCGCTCAACGATGTGTCATTGCAGACTTTGCCGAACGACATTGGGAAGTATGTACTTTTGGGGGGGCATTTATGTGATAGTAAAACATTTCATGCACTGTCATGTTTTAGGGATAGTGTTCTATTTCATTCATTCATTTTCTACTACTCAGTCCTCCTGGAGCCTGTCCCAGCTGACTTAGTCGAATGTGGAGTAAACCCTGGACAAGTTGCCAATTCATCACAGAGACAAACAGCCGTTAACACTCTGATTCATACATATGTGCAATTTAGAGTGATCTGTTAACATAACCCCCAGTGCGGGAGGAAGTACCCGGAGAGAACCCATGCAAACTCCACAGACGAGCACTGGGTTCAAACCCACGATCTTCTTGCTGTGAGGCCCTGGTGATAACCACCGTGTCACCCTGCATTCTAATTTACTTCCAAATATGGATCTTTTAAATCTCCACTGTCCTAAATTTGGAGGGATTTAAGGCTCTGTTTTCAGAAACGGAATATATCACTATATACATCACTATATCAAAATGATTCTCATTTTTACACGATTGATTGATTTTTACATTTACAGATTACGTACAGAATAAGACACTTCATGGAGTTTATTGTTTTGCATCTATTCTAAGTTACAGTTTGCAGAGCAGCCTTTTCTCCTTTTTTTTTCCGTTTCATTGCACACAGCGCCACGTGTTTGTCACAGTGGTTCGTCACTGGCCTTATCTTGGGACCAACATTTTTCCATGGTCACTAAATTATGACCCGTTTCTATAGATTTCTTCTTTCAACTTATTTTCAAAAGTCAGCTGTTAAGCATGTTTACAACATCAAGAGCTTTGCTTAGCCTCTACTTTAAGAACACGTTACTCTAATGATAAACTGAATAAACATCACAAACGGCTGCTAATTTTGATGAACAGGAATGAAATATCATAACTGTGTGTATGTTTGTTTACACAGTAAGTCAACTCGACAAAAAGGGCTGACGACACTGAAGAGAAACGTGCATAAATTATTTAGGATTGATGGTTTTATGGTCTCTTGCGTGTGCTTTTGAGGTGTCTGTTCCTTTTTATCGTCAATGTACATCAGCCTGTACATTTCTTACAAATGGCAACGTGGCCTGTCACTTTTCAATCAAAAGTCGATGTGACTGTCACAATAAGTATGACATTAAGATGGTGTAGCATATGCATGTATATATTTAACATACACTCTCACTAACAACCCACTACTGTGTTGTGAGGCAACAGTTGAGAGGGCTGTAATTTTTCTGCTAGATGTCACTAGGTCTGATTTAACTTAGTGTTTACAGTTTATGTATTGCTATTATTAATTTTTAGTGTAATATATTTTAAACTGCAGTCGTCTGAACCTAAAACTGCATGTGAATCACGTTGTTAGCCTGAGACCATCTGACTGAATTAGCTGCATGATGCATTCGGAGACGGAGGAGTGTAATTGCCCATTGGGCTCTGATGCTTTTATTCTCTGGGCTCTTGGCGACTGCTGAGCTCAGACAGATGGAGGAGCCCCTCACCACGCCAGGCAGCCCAGACTAACAGACCTGCCATCTGACTAACCAACCTGCCTCCACTCCCCTGTTCTCTCATCTCCTCGCTGCCAACTCCTACCCCTCTTCTTCTTTTACTTTCTTCAATTTTCCTGCCACTCCTCTTTTTACAGTCTGGCCAACCTGGTGACGTTGGAGCTCAGGGAGAACCTGTTGAAGTCTCTGCCTACGTAAGTCTCACCTCCCTTCAGTGAACACGAGTTGTTACTTAATTTCCCATTACATCTATAAAAAATGAGGACCTTGACTGCGCTGCTACTACGCATACAGTACTGAAATATGCTGCAACAGCTACTCAGAGTTTGCTCACAACATTTTAATTACTACTATTGTGATTAAATTACTAATATGCCCACACAACAACAGCAATTGTCTCTTTTGCAACAAAGCAAAAACAACATTCACACATGCGAGTACGTGTACATGAGTAGGATGATGTAGCCATGTTAAAACTGTGTGACTTAATGCTTGTGCTGTTGTATGTGTCTTCAGGTCACTTTCTTTCCTGGTGAAACTGGAACAGCTGGACCTGGGCAGCAACGAACTGGAAGTTTTGGTAAGTCGTCTGCTTACTCCTCATAAGCAGAGGTGGGTAGTAACCGAGTACTTTTACTCCTTTACATGTACTTGAGTAGCGTTTCGTGTAAAATGTAGCGGTTGTACAGAATACTTTTTACATTTGTGATGAAATCAATGTACTTCTCCTCAGTTGCATTTGGCCCCGGCTCAATGAGTGGTGTAAAAAAGTTGACATGAAAAAATAACTGACATATTCTTTAAATACGAAAAAAAACTGAGCAAAATACTCAAGCAAATTATCAGAATGAGTAAACTATGCCACTAAATGAGCAAAAATGTACAAACAAAATGAGCAAAATATTAACGAAATTTACAAAGTTAGCAAAAAAAATGAACAAAATAATCACGCAAATTGTAAAATGAACATAAACACAAATGGACAAACGAAGCAACAAATAGATCAATAAGGAAAATGATTAAAATGAATATTTATATTAATAAACATATTAATAGAATCAAGAAGTTGAATTGTCCAAAAATACTGAATTGAACGGTCAACCAAAGAAGCAAACTATGAGCAAAAATAATTAAAATATTCAAATAGGTTGAAAACGAACAAAACAAGCGACAAATATCACCAAAAAATGATCTAAAAATGTTTGTGTAAAGAAACAAAAATGACAGAAAATACCTGTAATGACGTCCATACTATGAAGTTAGACCTTTTTTTTTAACTATTGCTCAAGTACTTTGTTTGTACTGCTTTGTTACACACACGTTAATCACACACACACACACCTTCGTAACGTGTGTCACAGTGAATATCCCGACCACACATTGACCTCGGCCTGTGCCACCGCTCCGCCCGTGCTGCCGCACCGAGCGCCGGCTTTAGTCTGGCAACGCCCACCTGTCTGAGTACGACGGGGTAGACGATGCCCCGTGATGTGACGCGGGCGGCGGCCGAGCAAACGGGCGACATCGTGACGAAACCTTCCCCACCTGCATGTCTGACATAAGCCAGGTCTTAATTTCGTTTGTTACCTAGATTTACATTTGAGCTCATTTTGAAAGAATTCAGCCTGTTGATCTTCAGATTAGAAGCAAATGTCACCCCCCCCCCCCCCCCAGCACAGAATGAGGGATAATATCAAAAACAGCAGGGCGGCTTTTAATAATCAGTGGCTAATTAGCTTTGAGGCAACATTTATCAGCATACATTTAGTGAGCAAAATATTTTAAAACCACAACAAAAGCTTCAGACGACAGTTGAGACCGTTTTTTTTTTTTTGCTCACATGACTCAGGTCTGTACAAATTGCTCACATGGAATCTGTATTTTGTCTTTTTTTTCCCACCAATTCTGGTTTATTCCACTTCCATATGTGCTCCCAAATCAAATACAGATTTTTTTTTTTAGTGCAGCCTCAGTCTTGAACAGTCACCAGAATTTGTGCATCATTTCATTATTCTATTAATCTAAAGAGACATTTATAGACAGAAAGTTAAAAATACATAAACTGTGTATGACACAAGTTAAGTGCTGGCTAATAAACCAAATCTGTACCCATTAACTCTTTGTGCCCTGATCGAGGTAATGTTTGGCTTTTAAGGTGTTATATTTAATAATACATAAGTTTTCTAGTATATATTCTAGTACATTGTATAATGTAGCTTCAGTATCTTTTAAAACATACTGTTCTGATCATGAATATGTATTTTATTATACTGTGTATTGTAACTTTAGCATGTTGTACATACACTGCTTGGCCAAAAAAGTCACTACCTGGATTTAACTCATCAAATAGGTAAGAGCCTCCCATTGGATAATTACTGCATGGGTTATTATGTTTCATAAACAAGTGGAAACAAGTTATTTAACCCTAACTGATGCAGGGAGTGGCTTCTCATTTCTTAAACAACCATGTCAAAGATGCATCCTGTGGCTGTGGAAAAGATGTCAATCTGTTTCAGAAGGGTCATATTGGCACAAGCAACGAAAACATCTAAGGAGATTGACAAAACTACCGGTACTAAAAACTGGAAGGATAGTGGGGAACCATCATCTCCAAGGAAGAAATGCGGTGAGAAGGAAATTTTGAATGGTGGTGATCGGCGATCACTTGAACGTTTGGTGAAATCAAATTGTAAGAAAACAGTACAACTCAAGGCTATGTTTAATAGTGAAAATAAGAGCATTTCCACATGCACCATATGAAGGAACTCAAGGGATTGGGACTAAACAGTTGTGTAGCCTGAAGAAAACCACTTATCAGTGAGAATAATTAGATAAAAGGCTTTAATTTGCTAGGAAGCATAGAGATTGGACTCCATTGGAACAATGGAAGGTCATGTGGTCTGATGAGTCCAGATTGACCCTGTTCCAGAGTGATGGGGCATCAGGGTAAGAAGACAGGCAGATGAAGTGATTACCCATCATGACTAGCACCTACTGTACAAGCCTGTGGGGGCAGTGCTATGATGTGGGGTTGGTGCAGTTGGTCAGGGCTACGTTCAGCAACGTTATGTGTCCAAAGAATGAGGTCAGCTGACGACCTGAATATACTGAGGTTATTCCATCAATGGATTTTTACTTCCCTGATGGCATAGCATATTCCAAGATGACAATGCCAGGATTCATGGGGTTCAAATTGTGAAAGAGTGGTCAAGGAGTATGAGACATCATTTTCACACATGGATTGGCCTCCACAGAGTCCAGACCTTATCTCCATTGAGAATCTTTAGGATGTGCTGGAGAAGACTGTACACAGTGGTCCGACTCTCCCATCATCATCTGGTTGAAAAATGAATGCAACATTGGATGGAAATAAATGTTGTGACATTATGGAACCTTATCGAAACGATGCGCCCTAATCAAAGCTAAAGGTGGTCCAATGAAATATTGGAGTGTGTGACTTTTTTTTGGCCAGGCAGTCTATAAAAGCCCAACTAGGAACAGCTGTTTAAAATTAGCACTAGGTATAAACTCTTTGCACAGCACATCAGTTGCCTACATTTAATGGAACTGTGTTAAACTGTATTGTCCCTATTCGGATAAAATTCTATTCTGTACACATCGAAAGACACAAAAGAAGAATGTTTGAACCCTTTATGCACCAGGTGACATACAACATGATCCACATTTGATCTGGAAACATGTTAATATGTATGTTAATATGTGTGCTTTGTTTATTAACTTTATTTCTATTCATTATGTTGATTATTTTAGTTTTTTATCAATTCACTTGATTACTTTGTGCATTATTGTTCATTTTATTGATTATTTTGGTCATTTTTTCTGATTTAGTTAATTTTTTTGTTCATTTTGTTAATTCTTTTAAACTTTTTTGCAATTATTTTAATCATTGTTAATTTTATGGAATATTTTGTTCATTGACTTATCTTTGTTCATTTTTTTCATTTTGTTTATGTACTTAATTTTTAAAAAAAATCATTTTGATCAAGTTGATTTATCATTTTATTTACTTTTACGAATTTTTGCTTATCTGTCTTATTTTTTCTAGGATTCAGTCCTTTACCTGATCATAGTATTAAATTTGTGGATTATTTTTATTCATTATCTAGTTCATTTTTTTCTTCTTGTTGTTGATTTTCTGTGCATTTTGTTCATTTTCAATTCAATTCAATTTGTATAGCGCCAATCATAACCACTGATTATCTCTAGGCACTTCACAATTTGAGGCCGAGACCTCATGACTATACAGACAGACAAAGAATCATTCACAACTACGGACAATTTAGAGTAACCAATTAACCTACTACATGTTTTTGGTTGTGGGAGGAACCCACGCAGACATGGGGAGAACATGCAAACTCTACATAGAAAGGCCCCACTGCCTGGTGCTGGGATTGAACCCAGGACCTTCCCTTCTAGCTGTGAGGCACGAGTGCTACCCACTGCACCACCGTGTTGTTGTTTTGTTTGATTTAATGTGTTCCTTCCATCACTGGACAGGATGGAAGTAACACAAGTAACAGTTCGAACACTTTCTCGATTCCACTACACATTTATTAATGACCAAAGTTATAAACACTGACCACTCAGGGTGTTGCTCAGTGTCCATTACTTGTTGTTTGTGCACGTAGGGTGATTCAAGACGCTGACCAGCTCACGTCGTTAAAAAAAATACATGAGCAGCCAAACAAAATCACTCAGATTTGAGCAGTAACTCCACACTGAGCATTAAATCTGACGTCGTGAACGTAGCCAGAGTAATGACTTTGCTTGATGCCGGTTAGGTTATGTTTTGAGATCATATGATCTCTCTGTCCACTCTTTTTCCTCTCATTTCCCTGCTCATCTAACACTAACCTGCCGTTTCCATTAATCAGTCAGTTCACTCTGTCGTCTTTCCGTTTCATCTCATCTTTCAGCCAGACACCCTGGGTGCTCTGCCTAACCTGAGGGAGCTGTGGCTCGACCGGAACCAGTTGTCCTCACTACCACCCGTAAGTTCATTTTGATAATACACATGTTGTTAGGACTTCCTTTTTTAATCCGTATATTTTTAACTATGTTACTTTCAAACATGTCATTAACTTAAATTCTGATTTCTCTGCCTTGCTTTTGTTATAAAGGGCGTGTATGTGGTTGTGTTTTCCCCTAAGTGGTATTTATTGTATTTTGTAGGAGTTGGGAAATCTCCGGAGACTGGTGTGTCTGGATGTGTCGGAGAATCGCCTGGAGGAGCTGCCGTCGGAGCTAAGCGGCCTTTTAGCTCTCACTGACCTGCTGCTCACACAGAACCTGCTGGAAGTGGTGCCAGACAGCATAGGTGAGGAAGCAAACGACACGAGCTGACGGGACATTACTGTCCTGCACTCTGTGAATTATGTTAGTTTTGTGCACTTGATGACAGTTGGTTATTTATTTAGGTTGCGCTATTGGTCAGATACACGTTACGGCAGACCTCGTGCTACTTTTAATAAGAGCAGTACTGCCCTCTACTGGCAAACATGTGTTAGTGAAGAGTGGCTCCAGCAGCAGATTAACATCTTGTGATCTGATTTCCTGTTTAAAAACTAATCAGTTGTGCCTTTTGCCATAGATAACATTTCAGACAATAAAACTACAACACATTTGTTTTTTTCCCCCGTTTGTTGTTGATTGTCGACCCTCACGAGGATTAAGGGGTAGAAAATGGATGGATGGGTGTTGATTTTATTTTTTTTCCATGGTGCTTTGTCTTCAGGCTGTCTGAAGCAGCTGTCCATCCTGAAGGTGGACCAGAATAGACTCACCCACCTGACTGATTCAATAGGGGAGTGTGAAAACCTCACGGAGCTGGTCCTGACAGAAAACCTTTTACAGGTAAGAGTAAGGACAATCAGCAACCACGTCATCTTGAGCTGACGGATGGTTACTTATCAAAACCTTCTACTACTAAGATTGATTATTGTTACTGATGACTTACGGCTGTTTCTCATCTCTAAAAGTCACTCCCTCGCTCGCTGGGCAAGTTGAAGAAGCTGACCAACCTGAATGTAGACCGCAATCGATTAGGCAGCGTTCCCAAAGAGCTGGGTGGTTGTGCCAGCCTGAACGTTCTCTCGTTGAGAGATAACCGCCTGGGCAAACTGCCGGCCGAGCTTGCAGATGCCACTGAACTGCATGTGTTGGATGTGGCCGGGAACAGGTAATGCCCTTTTAACTTGGTGAGCTGATAATGATGTACAGCAGCTTAAAAACATAAGTGATTAATTGAGGCTATGTCATTGTTATACACATTTTTACTCTTAACAGTTAGCTGCTAAGTTAAAAAAAAAAATCTGATCTATTTTACCTTAATTTGTCCCATTTGTCTGCCAACTTTTCTCTGTCCAGATTACAAAACCTGCCTTTTGCCCTTACTAACCTCAACCTGAAGGCTATGTGGCTTGCAGAAAACCAGTCACAGCCAATGCTCAAATTCCAGACGGAGGACGACGAGCGTACGGGAGAGAAGGTGTTAACTTGTTACTTACTGCCTCAGCAGCCTTCACCAAGCCTGGGTAAGTGTAATTTGTTCACTTGCTGGTTCATCTCTTAACACAACTGTGGAGATGTTTTTATGTCGTATATTTTATTGATTGCTTAATTTTGAACATGTAGGTGAAATTCAATTTTTTTTTTTTTTTTGCTTTCTTTCCTTTTCTACAGAGAACTTATTGCAGAACAGTGTGGACGACAGCTGGACAGACAGCAACCTGAACAGGGTGTCAGTTATTCAGTTCCAAGAAGAGACCAAGGCTGAGGAGGAGGACGATGAAGCTGCGGCAGAGCGCAGAGTGAGCAAACACAAAAACTTGGTTTCAGTTGACTTTGTTGTCTTCTCTCTGTGCATTAGCATGTCCTTCCTTTGAGGTATGTCCCACTTTCTCCACACTAATGCCTAATTAGTCCTGGAATGTGTTTTTCTGTGATATAGGGCCTTCAGCGCAGAGCCACACCACACCCCAGTGAGCTGAAGGTCATGAAGAAGGTAATTGAAGAGAGAAGAAATGAACCCTACACCTCCAAACCTTATGGAGAGGAAGAGGACCCGGACTCACAGGTATTTACAACCTACCCTAGTGATCCGATTTGTTTATTCGCTTTTAGTTAGACTCCAGAGTAAGGCAACAAAAATGCCACGTTCATTCATTTATAACTTCGCTGGCGTCGCCTTGTCCTGATTTACTCCAACTGATGCTGTTTGTTTAAGGAGAAACGGCTCAGTGATCTGTCCAATCAGAGCCATGACTCCCAAGTGTCCAACAGCACAATATCTGCCACCTCAAATGAGGAGAGGCAAGACGCGACCGTCGCGTCACAGAGGGAGGACCTTGTGGACGGACACTCCCATCAGGAGGAGGAAGAGCTGGATGAGATGGAAGTGGAGTACATTGAGGTGAAAATCCAGTTGGAAAATGTCCACAGATAGAAAATATTTGCCTCTTTTCCCATGAAATACTGAAACAAACTTTTCCTTTTTCAGCCCACTGTGCACTTTGCAGAAGAGCCCATCATCCGTGGTGGGAATGAAGACGATGAAGAGGATGGTGAAGATGGTGAAAGGAGTGACGAGGAAGATGAAAGGCCAGCCTTCCCCGCAGAGAAGCAGCGACTCATAAGAAAAGACACGCCACACTACAAGAAGCACTTCAAGATAACAAAGCTGCCCAAACCGGAGACGGTTGCTGCGCTGCTGCAGGGCTTCAGCCCCGATGGCATCAGTTCGCCAACTCAGGTTGCTGAAAATGACCAGGATGAGGACGAAGAGGAGCAATCTATCGGCACGCTCGAACACAATCAAAGAATGGAGGAGATGGAAGACAGTAGGAATCAAGTCAACTCCAGTCAAGTAAAGGTAAAGGAGGGATCCTGCCGCTGGCCAGGTTCATAACAGGAATGGAAAGGGTACAAAAAGGAGGCGCACCCCCAATAAAATTTCACACTGTGCCTCGGTTTGGTTGAAGCAAAGAGGTCAAAATGGTATGGAGCTGGAGATCATGTGCAGTGATTTTCACTGCATGAGTGCGATGGTGTCCCACACTTTAAAAGTGCTATTGTTGATTATATTCTATAAAATGCTTCATAGCAGGCACACTTTTATAGCATATTTGCCTCTAATATTACACAAATGTTTTCACTGGCTTGCTCATCGCCTCTATATGTGTAAAACATATGCACAGTGTTCTTGGCACCTCGAAAGTTGCATTCAGTTTGGAGTGGGCTGCTAGACTTGATGAGGATACAGCATGAACGTACATACACTGTGTTGTGCTATAAAATCAGAGGGCTTTTGTAGTACAGGTCTCACCACAGAACGGCTACTTTGATAAAGCTTTGCTTTGAATATGATGCAGTAACTAAAAACTGCACTAGCAAAGTACTACACCTGTCAGCCATCTCCTGATTTTAATAATCAGTAATATTCACACTCTACTTTGATAGCATTGCACATGTTTTCTTGTGCACGTGTGAATGGATTGAGTGAGGTCTGCTGAAACACTACTTGTGGAAATTAAGTACCTTATCGGTCATTGGTATTTTGAAGGAAACAATGAATAATGTTGATTTATTGTGGTTCTAGAAATCTGCTTTAACACTGATCAGAAATCATCTCACCAAATCTGTTTTAATTTGTGTGTGCTTGTGCATATGGGTCTGTTTGTGTGGCTGACCTCAGACCATCCAGAACAGATATTGGCAGAGCTGGAATATGAGAGCCAACGAGCCCCGTTTCAGACATGTTCTGTCATGAGTGCAATATAATAATGTACTGTCAAGTTGGTTTGTTGCTCTTTGAAATCTAATGTAGTGTACAAAAAAAATCTTTTAGTATTGATGTGATTTCCTTTTGACCTGTAGACAATCATCTCTAGACTAAGTGATCAGTCTTCATCCCAAACCAAGGTCCATAGTGTGAATAAGTCTTGCTACCGGAGGACCGTGCCCCCCTGTGGTGTCGAGGCTTGGCATATTCTGGTTTGGGAGCTTTTGCTTTCTTTTATCCACTCTCTCTAAACTGTGTGTTTTGCACTAAAGCTCAGCTCCTTGGTCTTGTTTTTTTCCATCTCTGCCTGTATTTGCTTCTGGTGGCTGGGGAGTGTGTGTGGTTTCACTTCTGCTTCAAGGTGACGCGTGGGCTCAAAAGTCCCACGACTTGCAAGCAGACAGTGGCAGTGCTGGTTATGTTTGAAGTTCATGGAACGTGTGGGAGAGTGTCCTTTTTTTGTTTAAGTGTGCGTGAGAGCATATTTTTATGTGGCCTGACTAATCCGCATGCTTCTTGCTGGTTCCTGTCCTAACAGGGGGTGTCATTTGATCAAGTCAATAATCTGCTGATTGAACCTGCTCGAATTGAGGAGGAAGAGGTCTGTACCTACTCTTTCCCATGCAATCATTCTCTGTGTGTCCCTCACTCACCCACTCATTCACCCACCCGTATTCAGAGGTGGAAAAATGCCCACAGAAAATCAGTGGTTAACTCGAGCCAATCACGAGGGACCCCCTAACCACAGACACTCAGCCGGCCAGTGTGGGAGAAACTCAGTGCAAGGAAAAAGCAAGCATTTATCTTTATGTATTTCTAAACTGGACAGCAGGTTTTCAAATTCTGTTTTGTAATTTTTTTGTGTTGTATCTTTTTGGCAATGAGGGATATTTGTGATTTGAATTAGAGCTGTGATATGATGATGCAAGTGTACAAGAACAGACTAACATATGTCATTTATTTTATTACCGCCGCTGTCTGGATCCAGAATATTTTTAAAGGATTCTTCACCACTGGGAGATGGGGCCAAATTGAACATTTGTCCTTGTAACGCCACAAATGGCACTCAGAAAATTTAACCAAAAAAAAACATAGAATCTATTATGGTCTTATCCTATTGAAGCACAAATTTGATCCAGATATGGACAATATTCCGGACATAGTGATCCAGGATGCTTATACTTACAGGGGTTGAGGAAAAATAACTACTATAAGGTAGTAAATAAACCTATAGACATGAAACTGACGCCAAATTGTAGTGGAAAGTCTGCTGATTCAGTGACGTGTCCATGGATTTGATATGTCTTCAACATTTACAGAGTTAGATCCAGAAGAAAACCACCATTATGGAAATATTATTATTAAACTCATAATGATATGTCTGTTGTTCTAAATGCTACGTAGGTTTTCGTGGTCAAAGAGTCCAATAATGAGAGTCAAATGAATTTAAGAATATTACTTTTGATATTATGACAAAACATTTAATGGGAAATGAGCATCGGTTCAAATGACAATGGTAGGTTTTCACCATGAAGACGAACTGAACGACCTTGGCGGAGGCCTGTGCTCTTTGAGTGCTTCCTAGTTGTGTTATGAATCACACTTTGAACTGCATCTTTTGTCATTTGAATGGTTGCGTTCCTCCGCAGGAATGATGTGGTCAGGAAATTCGCATGAAAGCAACACAAACAGCCCCGGAGAAGTTTGACTGCGATGCAGAACGGTGTAATTTGGTCCAGACGTCACATTTAGATTGTCACCAAATTTGCAGATGTGGCACCTCTTCACGAGCAAGAGAGGGAGTGTCTGAACCTGTGCAGTGTTAAAATACTTTTTGGATAGTTTAAAACTTTTCGACCAGTCGTAGGAAGTGCACAATGCTACAGTCAGCAAAAACATGAGGAGAAAAAGTTTTAGAAGAAGGAAAAAGTTATAGATGAGGTGAAGTAACAATGTCAGATGCCGCTCTTTTATGCATTTTTCTTTTAGATATACTTCGACTCATTTGGCCTCTCGTCAGTGAGAAGAGTAGGAGTCATTATACACATGGCAGAAAATAGGCCACACAATCAACAGAAATTATTTTTTAAAAATATGAAAAATGAATAAAAATGAACAAAATATAAAAACAATGAACAAAATTAACAAAAAATGGACCAAAACAAGGCAAAATAACCATTAAACTAGTGAAATTATTTTTAAAATATCTACAAAGTCAACAAAAATGGCAAAATAATAAGCTAAGTAAAACACATTATATTAGGCTATAATGAATTAAATTATTCACTACTGGAATAGTTTTTTACATGTTTTACTCTTACCGAAGGATTTGTTTTCATGAGTAATTTTACAGGAGTCATTAGAATTATGGAACAGCATTTTTTTGTAACGTGACAATACTTATACTTGCGTACCATTTCTGTTTGCTTTGCCCACCTCCGAATATTCAGAAAATGTGCTTTATTTTATTTTGGCGTGTTGCGTATGGATGTAAAATGATCTGCATGAGGAGAAAATTTGTTTCATCATATCACATGGTTCTAATTTGAATGGAGAAGTGAAATTTTCTGGCATGAGGTTTCTGCCACACTATGCCCGAGTTATCCTCCATCCGCTTCTGCTGCTCTGCTTTTTCACTTCTGTTCATTCTGAGTCACTGTAGAATGAATCGGCCACGTGCACTTTTTAAAAATGCAGGTACGGGGAGATGGCGTGCACGTTAGCCACTGACGAAAAGAAGAGCCACTGAAAGATTTGACTTCCCAGTTGTCTGATTTTGTATTTATGCCACTTGGCATTTGAAGTTGTTGGAATGGCATACTTGGTGTTTCTTTACATTTCTTTGTCTGCATGTTTTGTTTGTAGTGTTGTACGTGGCGTTGTCGTTATGACTTCATTCCTTTGACCGCCGTACGATAATGCATCTCAGTTCCTGGGTTTTGAACAGGCTTGAAGACATTTTCGACATCCTGGACACAGTTCACTCCTTCCCCTGTTGCTATTGTTTCCGTTTTCCTCCCATCTCCTTCGTTCTCCTCCTTCCTGCATGGCTTGCAGATATACCGACTACAGTCTGACATCGAGTCGACCGTGTACTCTCACCTTTTATGTCCCTCATGCAATACATACACGTTACACATTGCTCAGTATGTTTTTGTTGGAGCTACCAGTCAAAAGTTCAGACAAACCTTATAGACTCTGTATCCCATAATTACAAGATCTTTTCTCATTTTTCTTGTAAGTACAAGTTGCCGTATCTTATACCGTAATAACAAGGTACTTTTTTATTTTATTTAATTATGAGAAAAGTTACGGCTTTCATTGATCCCACGTACGCTGCAGACAGTGGGGAATATGGCGCTGTCGGAATGAACCTGCTTTTATTTCTTTCTCACACTGAGACCCTGGGAAATATTAATGTTTCTTATTGAGTATGGCATTAATATTAGTATGTAACATTATGAAGACGTTGCAAGTCATTGGAATTGTTCACCAGAGACCCACACTCATCTATTAGAACATGCTCTCTTTCTGCAGGAGCAGCTAGAGCAGTAGCAGATGATTCATGGATATAAATCCATACATTTAAAATGCATCCACGCTGGTGTTTTGACATTTTATCACGCCTGTCAGAATGGCATATTCTGGGTTAATGCTCGTGAAATGTAACAGAAACAACATACAACAGAAATGCAACATACTGTGCGTAATTCCATACTTTCTAAATACCGCAAATATATAATACTGCAAAGTAATCAATATTGTCCCGTGGTCAGTTATGGAACCGAGGGGCAATGAAATCACAACAGAAATATCTCATAATTACAAGGTCTGTAAGTCATAACTACAAGATCCATATCTTGTAATTATAAGATCTGTAAGTTGTAATAACGAGATGTGGATTTTTTTTTTATATATATATATAAATGCAATCTGTTTTGAAGACATCTAAACTGAGAGATGGCACATATGGAATTATGTGGTAAACAAAAAAGTGTTAAACGGCCTCTGACATGTTTCTTACATTGTAGATTCTCTAAAACACACACATTTAGCTTTGCAATCTCTCATCAGATTTGTGAGGTAGTCACCTGGAACAGCTTTCACATCACTGGTTTGTCTTGACAGGTATAATTTGTGCCATTTTTTGCCATGAAACATTTGAAATGACTAAACACTTGATGAAACTGACTAAACAAGACCAAGAGCTACTTCTGCGGTAGAGGATAAGTTGGTAATTAGAATTACTAGCCTCAGAAACTGCCAATTTACAGCATCTCAGAAATCGTTTGTTGGTTTTGGTGACTGCACTTGAAGATGGAGTCGAACTTCTTTTTTGGACTGATTGATTTTCGTTTTTTTGAAAGTAACAATAGACTGTCTTTTGGCTTAACCGAGTGGTGCTTGCTATAATGTAAATTTGTACAGTTGTTGTAGTAGCACCCCGTCCACTGCGCAAGACAATTAATGGTCCTAACCAGCAGTTCCCAGATTTTCTTCTGGGACCCGACGTTTAGAAATGACAAACTTATTATGACCCAAATCACAAGTCTGTAAGGGAGTGAATTTGTGCACAAATGAACGCTACTGACCATTTTCACTGCAACTTCAGGCCTACATTATAATTTTGAGCAGGTAAATGAACCACTTATGAGAAAAGAATTTGTTTTTTTACCCAATCAAATTCTCCCGTGACCCACATGTGGGGGGGGGGGGTGTCAGGTCTAAAGCACTTGAAGAAGGTAAGAAATGGTGTAAATTGATTCTTGAAAAGGCGCTCCTGTGAATTGAAAATCATTTAGGGTTCACTGTGGCAGAAGGTGTGTCCAAACTTTTGACTGGTAGTGTACATGTTATGAGGGTTTCACACGGCGGGCGTTCATTTACCTCACAAGTCCAAACGTAACATTAATGAATATTCCTCCTTTTAATAGAATCTTCAAAATAATTAAAATCAGTCAAAATGCAAAACTATATGGTGTATTGTCAACTCATCCATAGTTCAGTCACAAAAATGTGAAAATATATTGGTCCATATGCAGTAATATGCAGGTTTACCTCTGTCTCAGTCTGCCCTGAGCTGAGTGGTGGGGAAGGGGGTTTCACCATAAGTTGTGCTGACTCCCCCTCCTCAACTTGCAGCACACTCTGACTATCCTACGGCAAACCGGAGGCCTCGGGATAAGCATTGCGGGAGGGAAAGGTTCCACGCCGTATAAGGGAGATGATGAGGTAAGATGTGTTGCCGTCCGGATACCGTCAAAAACGCAGAAGACATTACACATTTACCTTGAGCCTCACGTTTTCATTGTGTCCTCAGGGAATCTTCATCTCCAGGGTATCTGAAGAGGGTCCTGCAGCCAGAGCTGGTGTGAAAGTGGGAGACAAACTGCTGGAGGTAAAGACATGTGTGGGCTGTCTTTCCTTTCTTTTGGCATTGCCCACTTCTTTTATTAACTATTTAGCTTGTTTTTGTCTATTTTAGTGATCATTTAGCATACTTCTTGCATTTCTCACAATTACGTAATTCCTTTGTTTGTTCCTTTTAATTTCCTTTGTTAGTTTTTGATCATGTTGTTTATTATCTCCATCGACAAGGTTATGTTTTTGTCGGTGTCATTTTGTTTTATTTGTTCACAACATAGCTCAAAAAGTTATGAACAGATTTGGATAAAATTTGCAGGATAGGTGAGAAAAGGCACAAGGACCAGGCAATTACTTTCTGGAAGTGGTGGCTTAGAGGCTAGAGAAGCAGGCCTGTGACCATGGGGTTGCCAGTTCAAATCCCAACACTGGCATTACCACTGTCGGCCCTCGAGCAACCACTCAGATGCTCCCCGGGTGCTGCAGTGTAGCTGCCCCAGGAGATGCCACATTTCTCTTCTAGGTCTTGACCTAAAAGAAGCAAGTCTTCATATTGATTTATTCTGTGTTTGACTCAGGTGAACGACGTCGACCTCCACGAAGCAGAGCATCACACAGCCGTGGAAGCTCTCCGTAGTTCCGGTGTGTCTGTTTCCATGACGGTTCTGCGAGAGCGGATGGTGGAGCCGGAAAACGCCATAACCACCACTCCGCTCAGACCAGAAGATGACTACTTCCCGCGGGAGAGGCGGAGCAGCGGCCTTGCCTTCAACGTGGAGAGCAGCCCCAGCGGGCCTCGGCAGCGGCTGTCGACCTGCCTGATCCGCAACGACAAGGGGCTGGGATTCAGCATCGCCGGCGGCAAAGGCTCCACGCCGTACCGCACAGGAGACACGGTGAGGAAACGCATCCGTGACGCCTCGAGGGCACCGATGCTCAGGGTTTTATCCATGGTCGCTTAATCTTTCATCGGTTTTTGATTGCAAATAATTTCAGTCAGGTATGTGAGTAAATAAGTTTTTTTTTTTTATTGTATGTTTTTATTTTCGCTGCATTTAGTTTCATTTTGGGTTAAATTTTCCAGAAATCCAGTGTCTAGAGCTGCAAAAAATATTCAAACCCACTATATCACATGACACGTTTTGGCTGGAAACTTGTTCACAACAATTTAGTTAGGTGATGTATTTATTTATTTCAATTTATTGATCTTTCCCTTGGTTATTTTGTTCCTTTTTGAGTTTATTGATTATTTTGTTCATTATTGCTCACGTATTCTTTTCATTTTGCAGATTATTTGGTTAACCGTTTAACTTGTAAAATTTTTTTATTTATTAGTTTGTTTATTACATTGTTTATTTTAGTTAATTTTCTGGTTTATAGTCATTTACTTTTTGTTTGACTATTTTGTTGATTATTTCATTCATTCATTTTGTTTGAATGTTTTGTTCATTTTTTATGTATTGCCATTCAACTGATTTATTGTTTTTAGTTATTTTTTTTAATTTTTGTTTCACTTTTCTGATTATTTTGCTCAAATTTGTCTTGATCTTGCAAGATTTATGATCCCCCCCCCCTCCATAATTTTGTTCATAAATTTGCTGATTTGTGTTAATTTTCATTTTTGATAATTTAATTTAAGCTTGTGAATTTTGACCTAGTATCTCCTTGAGATCCAAACCTAAAAAAATATATTATAAACCACCACAATATCTTCATAAATCCACATTTTGACATGTTTATTTAAACAAAATGAACTACGGTAAATGATCCAGAAAATGAACACAGTAATCCAAAAAATCAAGAAGATGATAATAAATTTGCAAAATGACCTCATGACAAAGGATCCTGACCCTGAACTTGGTAAAAGGTGGTATTAAGTGGATTTCCTGTTATTTTCCTGTGGTCATTTCTGATCCACACACACACTCTCATGCTGTCACCCACTGCTGTATTTGTGACGGCCGTGGTCTCAGAATTGCAAAGTTGTTGTGCGGTTTGTGTTTGCAGTAAGTCAGGGGTTTGTCTTTTAACAGTGTCTATTCTAACCGCAGCGTTTACAGGCTTCACCAGGGAGACCGGGATATGAATAGCAAGCCCTGACACCTGATCGGTTCCCTGTAATTGGTTGGGGGTGAGGTGTATATTTGGGCGTATGAGCGGGCCTGCGCAATTCTACTTTGAAACCGCAGCCCAAGGAACCAACAAAGACGAAAGGACTCATAAACATATGATTTAGGCGGGTCTGGCTGTAAGTCTGGCCCCTGCTCGAAAGGGGTTTTGAAATGGATGCAGGAGCTTGTGTGATTGTTTGCTGAATGAGGAGGTGGTACTGTAAACATTGCTTCTGCATGCGTCACACACTTTGCTTTACGGGGGCAGACGTGCACTTCTGTCAGCTTCTATTTGTTGAACGGTGTCTCAGAAAAAGGGAACCTCCGCTTTCTATTGAGCTGCTTCACCGTTACTAATGGTGTACCTCTCATCAACCATAACGTAACTGTGTTTGTTCAATATGTGTCAAAATGTATAGACCCGTGGGCTGCTAATATCTCCCATGTACCTATATTAAGACTGACAGCAGTGATATATTTGACTCTGGTACTTACGGTGGGGTGTCTTACATGACCTGACACAACTAGACACAGTGATTCATTATATTTGCCCATTGCTGTTGACAAAACTGCCCGTTCCTTGTCGAAATAAGATGGAAAAATATGTTTAATCATCGCAGTTTTGTGGAGCTGTCATTTTTACTCAAAAACAGCACGTTTATACGAGGTTTATGTCCAGGATTCACACACATCAGTGTCTGTTAATTCAGTTTGTAAAGTTTAACCATGTAAAAATACTCGTCTTTTGTCTGTTTTTAGGGAATCTACATCTCTCGCATTGCAGAAGGTGGAGCAGCGCACAGAGACAGCACACTGCGTGTTGGTGACAGAGTGATTTCTGTGAGTAGAAGTGTTATTGTAAAAGTATTATTGATTATAGGAATGGGAGTTATCAATGACCTCTTGATTGCGTTTTTCCACTGTGCTTAAGAACATAGCGCTTGAGTTGAGACATTGTTGGACATCTGTCCATTTATATATGTGGACATTCAGATTTCTCTCAGAATATTACAGGTCAATCATGTCCTTGTACAACAGTCTTAAGCACTATAAGGGAAAGTTTCTATTCTTTTTTTTTTTTCATTTTAGATGGTTTTTACACTGAAAGACATTGCATGACGGTCGTTGACGAGCAACAGAAAATTTTCTGGTCTCAACTTAATTCTGTCATTGTTTACACAGATGTTTGTCAATTTAAAGGATATTTTCACAAGTTAAATAAGTGGCAATGTGTGGTAAACCTATTCATACTGTGAAAATACACAAAAGTTTACATTAAAAGCTACAAACAGGAAGTCACAATCAGGACGTTGTTGCAGCAGCGTCTCACTATATTCTTTTCAGAGCTGCTGAAGATTTGATGATTTTCACTGCTTTGTTCTTGGAAAAGCAAGGATATATGTCTAGGTATTGGCCGTATGGTGCTGTCATTCATCAGCTGAAATGGGAAGTGAAATCCATTGAGCACACTCACACAAAAACTAACTTACATTTCACTGTAAGAAACTGCAATGTTCTTCAATCCAAAAATTGACAGTTTTCGTTGACATTCGGGATCAGAATATGCTCTGCCACTCTGCATCGACTGTAATGCAGTCTTTCTCCAAAGTTAGGTCCCGGAGGAGTTATGGGCTCTATTATGACTCTATTATGTGCCCACACACTGCCTCTCTTTTAAATTAGTTACACTTACAAGTATCAAACTAATGTTCGGCTTCTCAGACTTCCCATCAGAGTTTGCTCCTACTCGTCAAGTCCAGTAGTTGAGAGCTGAGAGTTAATGCCACCAGCCTCTTTTGAACCTGTGTAGTTCGACTCTGGCAGTATTCAAGTCAGAAGTCAGTGCATGACTTTATTTAAATGTTTTTGTCCTGTGATCACATACCTTTTCTCTATTTTTTTTCATTGCATTGCAGTAACTGTTGAGGTGCATGTTTGTATCCATCCTCCTGTCATTCACACTCACTGTAAATTGATCATGGCCAAGTTTGACACTTTGCTCCATGTTAGTGTGAATCATTTGAAAGTGGCTCCTTTATTCAGATTTTGCTCTGTGGGAATTTGAAAAACCTCTCCCAATGATCCTGTGTGCTTTCTTTTGAGGTTCTCTCATTTCCTCTGGCTGTTTTCCCAGTTCTTTTTCCTTTAGCCGTAGACTGCCTCCGCTTCCTCTCCTCTCACACTTTCTCCTTCTGCATGTGCATCTCCTTGCCTGCTTTGGTGGTGGGTTTGGTGTTGAGGTGAAATGGGCTGAGCCTGTCCCCCTGCTAACATGCTAGACAAATGTTTACCGTAGCAGTGGTTGTGACAGCGTATCAACCAATGGTAAGGGCTGTTACTGTCGGGTCAGTGCTGACCTCTGCTTGTCACTGAAACACAGATGAAGATTACGCATGCTTGAAAGCTACCCCTGATGTAACTGAGGTTGCAGCGAGCAATCTAAAATAGGCACAAGCTATTGATTTAAATATTTTCGCAATGTCAGAAATGCAGGCATGCGAGTACATCCCTGTTTGCCTTTGTTGTCTTAAGATCAAACATTGTGGACAAAAATCCACTGCGTTTTAAGGAAACAAAGGCAAGACGGAGTATAAAAGCTATTACACTGGGACATACCGGCACAAGCAAGCAGTCAAGATCAAAATCAGCAGTATGGTGTTGGAGTAAAATGGCCTGTGCTTGTTCGTAGCTTCTTTCAGGGACACTCTGCCCGATTAAAGTGCCTGCAGCAGCCTGCTGTTACCTGCTCCTTTTTTCTTCCTGTTCTGTTAATCTCTGTGGTGGTTGGGTTCTTCTGCAGATAACCATACTCACACACCCACAACATGTCTGAATGTAAAATCTGAATATTATTAGATGAAATAGTTTGGAGTGATGAGCGTGTAGATTCTGATGAGATGACTCTTGGCAGTAAACATGTATTGTTCTGTAATGTTCATTATGTGGCCCATTCTCACTGTGAGCATCCCGCCGGGCTGACGTGCTGGTTCGTTTTACTATGACCCAGATCAATGGTGTAGACATGACAGAGGCCAGGCATGACCAGGCAGTAGCGCTCCTTACTGGCACCTCCCCCACCATCGCCCTTGTGGTGGAGAGAGACCTGAATGCACCAGGTGGCTCTCCAGGTCTGTCTCGGGCGCGAGCCCACTCGCCTCCGCCCCCAGAGCCCTCAGATTCTCCAGACCAGGACGGACTTAACCACCTGGGCCGGATGGAGGACGAGTATCCCATTGAGGTAAGACCAAAGGAAATGACTTGAGCAATTAAGCTTTTTATTTCCGGGGGTGTGCTGTAGAAGCTTTATCCACGCATGTAGCATTAATGTGTTTTTATTTGGCCCCTGCTGTCCAGCTCCAGAGAAGGTGGTGCATGGTACCAAGTCTTAGTCTTAGTCTAATTTTTACAATTGTGTGCTGTAGTGTAGCGTTGCAATGTTAGCTTATCTGCCAATGAATAATACAGACCTGTCAGATTCCTTAAGACATGTAGGTGGGTATGGTTGTGAAACTTGCATGCAGTAGAAAAATATGACAGTTTTAAAGACTCGTTAGACTGTTATACATTTGTCTTGTAGTGTAATAATCATCAGACGTGATTCATAACAGTCAGTTTAAGGTAACCTTTTGGTTATAAAGCTGCCTCTGTCCGCTGCTGTCTCCATCTAACAGGAAGTGACCTTAGTGAAGTCAGGTGGCCCTCTAGGTCTGAGTATCGTGGGAGGCAGTGACCATGCCAGTCACCCGTTTGGCATCAATGAACCTGGAGTGTTCATCTCAAAGGTAAGGCTTTGATAGTCGCACAGTCCCTTGTTTTCTGCTGCAGTGTTGTGTTCCTTTTTTTAAAAAGATGGCGCACCTTCCATCTGACCAGGTGATCCCTCATGGTCTGGCATGTCAAAGCGGACTGCGTGTTGGTGACCGAATATTAGAAGTGAACTCCATTGACCTTCGTCACGCGACACATCAGGAAGCTGTGCGGGCCCTGCTGGCCAACAAGCAGGAGATTCGTATGTTAGTACGGAGGGACCCCTCACCACCTGGCATGCAGGTGAGACTGTCAACACGAGTATGCACATCATCCTAACCTGTGTGTGCTACTCAAATGCAGATTGTACCATGACTATGACATTGTATGTATTTTTTCAGGAAATAGTCATCCAGAAACAGCCTGGGGAGAAACTTGGCATCAGTATTCGGGGAGGGGCTAAGGGCCATGCTGGAAACCCCTTTGACCCCACAGATGAGGGCATCTTCATCTCCAAGGTACTGTATAGGTGTACAGCTTAAGCATATCTTTGTTAAAGTCAAATTTAAGTCAACTGGAGCACAAAGAGACAATAAATCATATATCTGCCTGCTTTGACGATTAACAGATTTGTTATGCATGCGTTTTTGTCTGACATTGTTCAAACAGGTGAGTTCAACTGGTGCCGCTGCGCGTGACGGACGATTAGAGGTCGGCATGCGTATTCTCGAAGTGAACAACCACAGCCTGCTGGGGATGACTCACACGGAGGCAGTCCGAGTGCTCCGCGCTGTGGGAGACTCTCTGGTGATGTTGGTGTGTGACGGCTTTGACCCAGGGAAAGTTGCCGCAGTGGAGGTCAAGACACCGTGATCTGCTAGTTTAACAAGCATGAACGCATATTAACATCTTTCAGAGTAAAATGTCTGATTTTTCTTTTTCACATTAGTTCTAAATGGCTCTGTACTTCTATTTTGTAGGCATCTCCTGGCATCATCGCCAATCCCTTTGCAGCAGGCATCGTCCGAAAGAACAGTATGGAGAGCATCTCTTCTATAGATCGAGACCTGAGCCCTGAGGAAATGGAGATCATACAGAAGGTACATTAAAACACAACTCTGAGCGTCAATCTACCACCAATACCAGATTATGGCCCCAGCTTGTCTAAGGGTTAATGGAAAATGTTTTACAATATGGTGTGTGTGTGTGTGTGTGTGTGTGAGAACCCTTTTAAATGCTCTGCTGAATCAAGCTGTGTTACGCTTGATTCAGTACAATCTAATGGTTTGTTACACGGCAAACGACTGAACTATACAAGTCAGTGTCATGTTTTTCATGTACTTTTCATGCACAAACCGGCAGGTGCTCTGGTCAGTTTAAAGTTGCACGGGACACATAAACACATGAATCAAATGATTTGTTCAGCGATTCTGCCAAACCGACCGTGTGCCACCACAGCAGTTCTGTTAGCAGGTGGAGTTTGCATTGCACTCGCTCCAAACATTCATGCCACACAGCCAATCTTTCCACCAGAGTACCCGAAAAACGCCAGCACAGTTGTTTATTTAGCCCACATTATGTTTTGGTAGACTGCCTTTCCTAAAGGAATGCAGGGGCAGATGAGGTCATCGCTGGGTTCTGTGCTTACCAAGGGCACCCTGAAAATCATTCCATTTTGGAACTGTATTGTATTAAGAGACTGAAGGTGTTTCTGTTGAGGCTTTGATGATAGACGGTGGTCATTTTAAACATTCTTCTCCTCCAGGAGTCGGAGATGGTGAGAGAGACGTCACAGTGGGAGCGAGAAGAGATGGAGAAAGTGGTAAGTGAAACTGAAAATCTCTCACTCGATGAAAGTTAGGAGTTAAACTGTATTTTCTGGCAGCGTAGCTCAGAAAATGCTACAAATGAGAGTGTGGAGGGGTGGACTTTAGTCAGATCTTTAGTTCTCTACGTTAAAGGGTGAATGGAGCTTTTCCTCTGTACCTGTGTGGATATTGTGATTGACACAACTATTCCTGCAAAGTCCTACCTTGCATGCTTTTTTTTCTGCTCCCATAGTTCATAGTGTACTTTGTAACGAGTGTGGGTTCTATCCCTCTGTTTTTCTCTCCTCCTCTTCTGGCGTGTTTGGTGTGATCCACAATCATCCAATCATCCCACTTCTATGCTACTTCTCCACTGGTGTTTTTCTCCATCCTCCTCCCTGTAACACTGCTCCATCTGCTGTAAATCCCCACACCTCATTTCACCTTTCATCGCATCACTGTGTGGTTGTGTGTGCCTGGGTGTTTTCCCTCTGTACCTCCCTCTCTTGGTGAAGGAGCGTATGCGCTTGGAGCGTGAGGAGGCAACTCGCCTGCTAGAAGAGGAGACTGAGGTGAGAAACTCCTCATTGGCAGGTTCTCAAACAGTCTGCATGTTGGCGCCAAAGGGCGGACTGACCACAGATAACACAGAAATAATTACTTCCCTTCTTGTTTTCTTTAGTTGTATTCAGACTGGGTTAGTTTTGCCGGAGAATGACCTGTGCTGTGTAGGAAAAAGTACCAGGGTGTCATGTAAAAAACAGGGATCAGGTCCAGAGATCAACCAGGAATTTTATTAGACTTTGATAGGGACACGTGTGGACTTGTAAATAACTAAAGTAAGGATGTACCAACCCACCTTATTCCCAGGCTTTGTGTATGAGCCAGCACCGGGCAGTGATCCAGTACCGTTGTGTTTAAATAATGGGCTGTGCAAGACCAGTCAAAGTTCAGACACACCTTCTCCTTCAGAGCTTTTTCTTCTATATTTATTATCTGCAACATTGCACATTAATACCAAAGACATCCAAACTGTGGAAGAACACATGAAATTATGCAGTAAACAAAAAAATGTGAAACAACCAATATAAAACAACAACATGTTTTATATTTATAGATTTGATGATTCTCTCATCAGAATGGTCTTGCTATGTAACAGGGGTCTGGACCCTGTGGCTCTTCAGCCCCTCCCCAGCAGGTCTGTGACTTTATCCAGTGATGGAAATGACATATTAACCAAAATGAGCAAAATAATAACTAAATGAAAATAATCTTTATTAAAGATTTGAGCACTGAAGCACCTTCAGCCCAGCGTCCACCGATTTTGATTGCTCTGTGCTGAGATGGTGACTCGGATCATCACAAAAATGTAATCACCCGTTTCTTGTCCCATTTCACACCTTTCCTGAAAATTGAATCAAAATCTGTTTATGACTTTTTGAGTACCGTATTTTTCAGATTACACGTTGCGGTTTTTTGCATAATCTGGCTAGGGGAGCGACGAATATACCAGAGCGACTTGTATATTACATATTTCGAGTATTGGTTGTTTGTCACGCTGAAAGCCACTAGAGGTCACTGTAGGCTTGTGTACCTGCATCTGTATTACTGACAATTTAAAATGTAGACATTACCGGTAACAACTGTACCTGCCATCACCTTAACCCTTTAAAACCGAACGTGTCGGCGCCATCACTTACCCGGTGAGGCGGCGAGGCGAGCCTCTCGCTTCTGGCGTCGAGCGCGCGGCCGCCCGTTCCCCGAACAAATGCGACGTGTTCTCCAGAGCGCCTTATACACTTTTTTTTTTCTTCTTCATTATGCATTTTTTGGCTCGTGCGACTAACATTTCGGAGCAACATAGAACCTGGAAAATACGGTAATGTTGCCAACTATGTAACAGACAGAAAGGTAGACATACGCTGGCAAAAACATAAGCCTCGCCATTACCTCGCTTAGCAGAGGTAATAATAAACAAAATGAACAAAAAAAAAATGTAATAACCAAATTGTTTTTGATATGTTACCAGGTTAAGAGTGTCGTAAAAGGTTAGAATATTTTGTGGTTTTAGACACTTTTTTGTCTTTTCGTAAATTATGGCTCGATTATAACCAAGCCCTGTGCAATGATAATCAATTTTTATTGCCTAAAGGCCCAAAAATGATTTTGGGGCCTCGTCATCGCGTTCTTCATTCAATCTGCACTAAACTTTACATGTAGGATAAAGGATAAACAAGTAAAATGCTGTATCTCGGGGTCCAGATGATCAGATCAGTCTCAAATTTCACATGTATGATAAGAGTCCATGTGTGAACACTTTTTCTACTTTTGGTTGTCATTCTGAACTCAAAAAAATAAATAAAATTCATGTGATAGGAATCATTCCCAGACGTCTAAGGATACGCTTTAGTTTTAGTTTTATATCTTAGCAGCAGCTGTTCACTACACTTTAGCAGCTCCTGCTACCTGGATATTGGACTTTACAATTTCACCTGCAGCAACATGGTAAAACTCCAGTAAAACTAATTCACACTGAACAGATTCTTATTTGTTGTATAATAAACTTCAGCCCAGTCCTCTTTTCACTCTGTTTCTATTGATTTCCTGTAGAACATTGGACCTGGACCTCTTAAACTTGACTACAAAACCCTGGCTGCACTGCCCACCACCAGTCTGCAGAAGGTCAACAGGGTAAGTCTGTCCGGCAGTGGATTCAGAGGTTGATGAAACCTTAACAGGATGAGGTTCAACGCTCATTTCTTCTGCGTTAACGACGTTGGAAATGCCCTTTATGGCTCAGAATAGACCAGTGTTATGAGTTTGCGTTTCTGGGAAACTGAGTGTTCGAGAGGCAACCAGCTGCCCCTTGAAGGTCAGGAATGTTCACTTCCCTCTGTGTTCGTAGCCTCAGGTCACCATAACTCACTACTAACCCTCAGGATCGCAGCAGCTCCAAGGCCAAACCCGTCCCACATGTCAGGTCCTTATGACGTAGTGAGCATGATGCGGCCAAAATAAGCCTAAGAGCAAAGGTGGACCAAGAATCAAAGAACAGATATCAACAGAAGATCAGCGTTGAAGAATTAAAAAGAAGAAAAGGTGGGATCTGTCTCGGTTTTCCATTTCCCAAGTTTGACCAGAAGTATGTGCGTGTTGGGGAGTTGAACGAAGGGGGAAGGGGACAGCTGTCCACGATCAACCAGCCTATCCTCGGCGATATTTTAAACCGCATCTGGTTCAGAATTGGGCAGCGTCTCCTGAATGGGGTGGAGCGCCAGACAAGGAGGGAGGGTGTCATCGAAGAGGAACAGACAAGTGTTTCAGTTTGAGTTCTCAGAGTGCAGAGAGGAGTGTGTTTGAGTGGACACACAACGCGATCGTGACACTATTCCACAGTGAGTAAAAGTGTGCGTTTGAGCCTCTGTTTTGTATTTGTCTGCCACTCTCGTTGATTCTCATCTATGACACCATGTCCACTTTGTTTTTTGACTGCGTTTGTAGTCTGAGTGATAATTTAAGGATTTTAATTTGGTTAAAGATCACCAGAATTTTTTTGAAGAGACAGCATCTGATGGAAATGATGTTTTTAACTTTGTCGACGCAAGCTGTAAACTGTTGCTCTTTGATCAGTGTTTGAGTTCAACTCCTTTGCTTCCTCTGATCTGCTAGATGGTGCAGGGGAATTTAACCTACATATCATACCCAGCTGTTCACACTCTGAGAATTAGTCCTGGATTTGCTGCTCCAGGACACGTGTTAAAAACGGTTGCAATGACCCTTTAATAATAGCAGTTGTCACATACGCTCGGTTTAGCTGAATCCCAGCAATGACCGTGGTGATTTATTGATCAGCTTCGTCTCAGTGTTTTGCTTTTAAGTCAAGGATTAGCTGTTGGTTGTAAAAGCCACCAACTACTATGTGAAATATTTGAGAAAAATTTCACATTCACCTCGGCTTATACGTGTAAAATGTCGATAACGGTAGTGAATTTGAAGTTATTTTTCTAAGCGTATAATAGAGATTCAGGTAATGAAGCATATTTTTTATTTAAGTTAATACTTTTTTTTTGGGGGGTGAAAATGTGGGATTGTGTCGCTTGTGTAGATATCATACACATATCGGAAACACAAGCCTTCCTGTAATTGAATATGTGCAATATGTGTGTTTCTGACGATCTCAAAATTATCCTCTGGGAAGAACTGGTCTGCGTCAGAGGTGGGAAAGTTTTAAAAATCAATGAACCTGATAACGGTAAATTATCTGGCAACAAAACAAGCAAAAATTGACAACTCTGAAACATTAACAAAATCAGCAAAAAAAGAAAATACTATATTTAACATTATAATGAAGATATTGAACCAAAGCTTCCACAAAGTAAATGACAAAAAGAGCAGAAACGATCACAATAATTGAATAAGTTAACAAAAATGAAGAAAAATAAGCCACAAAAACTGAACTACAGTTAAAAATTAATAAAATTTACTACAAAACTTAACATAATAAACAACAAAATCATCAAGGAAATTAACAAAAATGAATCAAATATTTGTCTGAACTCAACATATTATGGTGTAATAACATTATGAAGCTACTCACTACTTGAGTAGTTTTTATATACAATACGCTTACTTCTACTCAAGTACTGCTGTGTAGGAGTACTTCTACTTGTGTACATTAATTAGAATTCTAAAGTGACAGTGCTTTTACTTGAGTACTGTTTGTATGTACAGTACTCTACACACCACTGGTCTGCGTGTAGTTGGGTTAAAACTAAAACTGTGCGCTGCTCGATCCCAGACTCCCGTGACCTGCAGTTCTTCCTCAGCGTGTCCGGCTCAGCGCGTCGGCATGCGGGCCGGCGAGCAGCCTCGCCAGAACCCCAGCTGTCCCGCACAGTCTGCGTCGATGCCAAAAGGGCACCCGTCCACATTCCATCCCACCACCCACTCTTTACAGTCAGCATGTACACACCACATTAGTACTCGGCTCCACAATGCTCGTATTATTAGTTAGGATATTTTTGGTTAGAACCGGGTTGTGTTAAGGCCATAGGTGATACATTCCAACATTTTCCGAATTGTTACATGGGGCCCATTACATTTTGGGTCAATCCTGTTTTTAAATAAAGAATAAATGCTATTAACGTTGAGTTACTTGAGTGCGTATATTTTCTCTGTAGGGCAGGGGTGTGCAACCTGTGGCTCTTTACCCCACGTCCAGTGGCTCCTGTTGCTTTGTCCAGTGATCAGATTAACACGTTATAATAAATCAAAGTGAACAAGGTAAACCTTAATTCAACAAGGAGAACAATTCACCTAATTAATGAACAAAAATTAAGACAGTACTGAAGAAAATTATCCACATAATGATCAAAATATTGAAGATTGTGAACAATACAATCCGTAACATGAACAAACCCCTGGTGGAGGTGAGCTGAAATGTATTCTCCACCTTTCGTGAAAAGTACAGTATGAGTTGGAGATGTCCTGGAGCCTCGCTGTCTCCTGTTCTGATCATACGGTTATTTAAGGCAGACCTCGGACTGAGGTCATGTGACCCAAGCACACATGGCAAGTTAACGAGGCCAGAGAGAAACTTATCTTAAACACTTGAGGAAAGATTTAGTGACACGAGTAACTGTTTTTAGCAGCTAGAGGTTTGTGAGTCAACTCTTTTTATAGAACACAGTGAAGAGTAAGAATCAAACCTAACTTTGTCAAATTATTTACATTAAACGGAAAATCATCTAATTGTGTTCAGTCGTTTCACTTTTGCCAATTGCTACAACATTAAATTTACTACGTCAAGGTTTTTATTGAATCATTTGACAGTCATACAGTTTAACTGGTTCATTTCAAGTGATATTTATTTCCTGGAAGTCCCAGCTCTGTTGTCTTTTTGTTTTTTTTTATGGTGTTTCTTTGTTTTTGTATCTGTCCTCCTTTTATTTATACCTGCTCAGTTCTCTACTTCTGTAAGTCTGACTGCGCCCATGGAGCCCCCCCTGCAGGCCCAGTATGGAGCCCCTTTAGAGCCTCTGGGCTTTGGCCTCGGCCGCCCGTCAAAGCCCCTCTGCCACACGGACCACGAGTCCATCTCCAGTCTGGACGCAGAGCACGATTACACCCACGCATCCCAGTTCTCCCCTAATGGAACATCGACGACTCAAAGTGAAGGCTCGACAGCCACTCTGAACTCCTCGACGTTTGCACCTGAAGAGGAGGAATCCCTGGTGGACTCTCAGCCCATCTGCTTCAAAGAGAACCCTTTCTTGGTGGCCAATCGTAAAGGCTCAGGCCTGTCGGGGCCTCCTGTGGGCTACGGGAGGCACGGCCAGCTGCAGCCATGGTTGTTCAGCAAGGCAAGACGCCTGCCTGTGTGGATTAGAAGAAGCATGCTGTGTTACTGTACACATTTTTTTCTCACTTGGGTCCCTTTAATTGAAGTTTTCTTTGTGCATCAAAAAGGCAAGGATTCTTAATTTTAGCAGTGACCTCACGCGTAGTCTGAACTGGCAGTTTGGTCGGCGTTATGACCCCAACCACCATCTAAAAAACGTCCACACTTGCTACAGAAGTGCGGCCACCAAACTTTGCTTCTTTAAGGACATTAATCTCACTGGGCTGAAGTGCTGCATGTTTTGCTGTGTGCTCTGAGCTGGTTGCACTTCGTGATGTTTGTGAGATGTGTGTAACAGCTGTGAGGGCAGGTCATAAGCCATGGAGGAACATGACCTGGAGGACTCTCAGAAATGTGCACATTAACCACTGACTTTGTTGTCGCTCAGCTTTAGAGGAATTCACTCCAGAACTAACCAGACAATCTTGTTTTTGTATTCCTTGCTTCCATGTTGATTCATTATTTTCCCAGAGAAAGTCAGAGCAGCTGCTAAGTGTGTTCTGTTTCTTCCAGGCGCCTACTGCTGACTATGCCAGGACAGACAGCCCAATCAGGGAAGCCCCTTACTCTCCCACAATCCAACCGGTGAGCCTCCCTCCCACTTTTCATCATCATCATCATCATCATCGTGTGCTCTCATCTTTTTGGTTTATTTTTTTTTCTCTTGACATCAGTCACTTCTGTCCTCATA
>JAQQAE010000536.1:0-32340 GCA_029823295.1 Pseudamia nigra
CAATACAGACATTCATTATCAGAAAATATGGTTCCTGTTTGCCCGAAATGCCAACCCGCCCTGCATTTCCACAATCTCTCCCACGCCCCACCTGCCTGCCTGCCTGCTTGCTTGCCGAAATGTGTGATATTTTTCCATATCTCATGTTTTGCTGCTCCAGTGCTCCCTTCAGTCCAATCACCAGTGCAGTATGTTTTATGGATTAATAAGAAATGATCCCGGAAGGTCCAGTCAGGCGGTTGAGGAGCCAAAAGCAGAAGGATGAAGTGCTGAAACGGAGGGGGAGAGGGGCAGGGTGCCGTCTGCAGTCGAATTTTAATGAGTACCAAGGGGAATTTTTTTTTTCTTGGGGTATCCTTCTGGTGCATCGCTCTAAATCACTGTCACACAAACAAGGTATTTCCCATCATGCCTCTGGTTTGGCTTGGTAACTGTGTCATCCTGTGGCACAGGCGCCTCACCGGCACACCTGCTCTGCTATCCTAATTGAACAGATGATCTGCCAATTTGTCATGTTTATCTTCAGAGGCGTCCATGCCCTGCTCTGCTCAGCCCCCTCAGAACACGGTGCAGATGTTAGCAGAGCTTTTTTATGACAGATCTTGTAGTCATTACTGAATAATTCATTGCTGCATTAATGTCTTTAGATTGCATCTCTAGCATCTTGCTCTGCTTTTTTGGCTCCCTCTCTTTTCTTCCTGCTCCAGCTCCTCACAAGGGAAAACTTTATTATTCTCTCCACTGACAGCAAAATATACGGATAAAAGATAATTGCCTGGCTTGACTCAGCCATTGATATGAAAATAGGATTGAAATTATTCACTGTGGTTTAAAGGTTAGTTGAAGGTTATTATTCAGGAAAAGGCATGGAGGAGAAGCGCCTCTACGTACAGCCTGGCGGCAGGCCTGACAAGACGTTTCTGAAAGCCTAATATGCTGCGCATGCTGCAAAGGCCATTCAGTGAATAAACTGAAAGCATCTCCTGAGATCTTAACACTGAAGAAGACAGTTATTTAGAGGCAAATTATGGCTCACTCTGTGCATAAACATGATAAGCTCCAAATAAGATGGCGAGTCTGATTTTCAGCCCAATGCAGTATCTTCTATTCAGATTATTGTTTGTCCTTTCATTCAGGCTTTCATGCATGGTGGAATGTAATATGAACACAATAATGAAGAGGGAGAGGGTTTCTCAACCAGTTTAATGTATTCGATCCTTTGCATGCTTATAGGCTTGTTATGGTTCAGATAGACTTTGAACATGGACTTAATAAATCACCTCCACCAGCAGTTGTGTGATGTTCCTGTTTAAGAACTGCTCTGATGTCTGTGGTTGGTCCATCACTACTTACGCCAGTCTCTATTACCATGGCAACTGAGGGGATGCAGGTAGCATGCTGGAAGCTGGAAGAAGTCATGGGGTACTGCTTGATAACAGCCATACAGCAGCAGACGGCTCTCTGTCTGCATGTGGATGGCCCTCTGCACATCTGTTTCTTCACAAATATGTTGAGATCAAGGAGAAAATATACACACTAATCTATCATTGTAGTTTTGCTTACAAGGTTCCTTTGTTTTCCAAAGCATTCACAGTTAAATAAAACACATATTGTCAAGCTTCTTTCTTATCACTTTCCAAAATATTCCTTTAAATCTTTACTTTATGTGGTGTCACAAATGTTTCATGTACAAAGTTTTTATTGTGTAGTCAGGGTTTACTATTGGCAGTATGGTGTCCCTTTCATTACTTTTGACTTTCAGAACTTCATTTGGTGAATCTGAGTGTATGTTGGTACCACTTTCATGTGAATACATCAAAGAGAAGGAAGATGAGAGGCAGAAATGATCACTTCCTCCGGGAGGATGCAATGGTTCACACCTCCTCTTCACCTGCCTCGTCACTTGCGCACCCGGTCCTTTTTCTGGTTGTCTACATTCAGTGTCTTCATCGAAAGAGGTATGTATAATTATTCAGCTGTTTGTTTGTCAAAACCACCTTTTTGCTAAAATAGACATGTTTCATAATAAAAAATGTGTCTTCTATTGCTCTCTCACATTTTGATTAATCACTGAAGAATTACCATCTTACTCAGTTTTATGAAAGCCATTTGGCTGCACAAATAATTTTTCATAGAAATGTATTTTTGGTTTTTAGTAGTTTTTATAAATTATTCACTGTCTTGGTAACAGGAATGTAATGACTCTTTCCCCTCCCTCACTATCCTGTTGATGCTGCAGGACAAATACTCAGACATCAGGTACCATTCCTGCCCTTTACTGCTTGAACATGACTAATTTGAGTTTTGTGCTAAAATATTTGTTGGTAACCAGGTCTCACAAAACTGTTTCCACTGGGTCATACAGGGGCAGAGTCAGACTACCAGTGCTGATGATAGGCAGCATGCTGTCAATACCTGTCTGCTCTTCTGTTTCAGGCCTGTAGTAAAGATCACTGACACCATATCTCTTTCACTCCCTCCTTCATTCTTCTCTTCCTCTTTGCAGAGAAATTGGATCCTGTCCTTAAAGCTAAGCACTTCAGGATGAAGTTTTTCTGAAGCCCAAACTGCTTGTGTGATTACAGACAGATCGATACTTTGTGGTGTCCCCAGCCAGCTCACCCTGCTGGCACAGGAAATGATGCGATCCATGCGGGTCTGACATTGACAGGCCCCAGAGAGGCGACAGCTTCACTTACTAGAAAAATGCTCTCCATTAGCTCGGCTGGGTGGCTCTGCCCCGTCATTGTTATGCCAGCAAGGCTGTGACATTTGTGTTATATGGATGGCAAATGCCTTTCTAATCATCTGCGTGCAGCACAATTTGAATTTTCATCAACTTTGATGGACAGCTCCTGAAGAATTATCATCAAGAAAATGAAATTTTCCCTGACCCTAAATGCCACGCTGCTGCCACTCCCTGATGGTGCCCTACAGTGCAGGTGACAAAAACGGCAGACTGTCACACTGTGTCTCTCTCTCGGCTGCTGCCCTTTAGCTGTTGTGTTGTGGCTTGGGGGTCTAAATCTAAATCTCATGACTTTTCTCATAGTTGTTGATAGGTCTGGTGATAAGCCTTGTCTTTTCTCCAACCTCAACAACGCACAGCCCCTCTGTCCTCCCCTCTGACCAGGAAGGAGTGCTTATATCCATGTTGACGACAGCAGCACATAGTGTTTTTTATGGCTGAGCCAGCGTCTCTTAAACCCAAGCACTAGTATTGACCCACGTCCCATCTCTCTCTCCCTCTCTCTCATACCCTGCTGTTTCCTTGTTTGAAACAATATAGCCTGCCTGTTGTTATTGATTCCAGAAGATTGGGCCCTGGTAAGTGCTCCTTTGAGTCTGGTGTTATATTAAGCAATTGTTCCAACAGCAGATGACAGGGCTGGGAAGGTTCTGGCTGGCTCTAATAGGCCTGGTAATACCCGTGTGTTAATTGATTGGGCAGCAGAAGTAGATGAGAAAAATTGGCAGCAAAGAGAAATATGAGCTAAGCAGCTGATAAATAAAAATGAACGCAGACCACTGACTTATAAAACATGACTAAAAAAGGCTGAGTCATACAAACGTCCATCTGTAGTCCCTGCATAACATATATAAACCTCATCTCATTATAATCCCTACAAGCCTTATTGTAGATTTGTAGTGCTACTAAAGAAAATGTGTAAATTTGCCAGTGGTTGTACTTGGCTATTGTTGCCGTTTGTGTAGCCATCAGACTGACCATGTTGAGTGCTAAAGTCTCCGAGCTTCAGGGGCAGTATTGCACAGAGGGCTGTTTTATGGAAGCCACCCGAAGTAAATGCTCCATTCATCCTGTCTGTCTGCTCTGGCCTCCATTTCCTCCTCTGTCACACGCATGATTAAGACCAGCTTGAAGCATTTATCACAAAGCCTGAAAGTGGAGGGGGTGGGTAGGTTGGTCGAGTTCAAGCCAAAGAAAACAAGTCCACCATGCTTTTTGTTTTCTAACATCCAAATGTGTCTCAATTCTCTGGCTTGTCAGTAAAACATCAATGCTGAGGTTTCCCTAAGATCCTCAGCCTGTATCAAGTCCATGTCTGTGCAAGCGATGACATTATTTTGACAGCTATAATGCATTATGCATCTAATTCCATTAGCTGCGAGTGGTCATTGGTTGTATTCAATGAATTCAATGTGTGTGTTTTATTTTGGTCAAGTGAATCCCATTAGATTCCATTTCCAACAACTGCATGTTCTGCTGTGGTTGCATTTCAGTAGAGAGGTAATTTGCTAATGGCATGGCCCTTATTAGAAAGCAATTATTATTAATTACCAGTGGGTGATACGAGAGCTGATTTAGTCCTTAAAGCCAGTGTGGCCCGTGTGTGTGTGTACATATTTGTGTTTTTGTGCATGTGTATGTCTCTACTGTCTTTGTCAGAGATGATTGCTAGCCCCACACCATCGCCCTCACCTCCCACTGGCCTGCTGCCAAGCAGCGACATTGTCATTATCAGTGTGCCAGAGGGCTGGGTAAATGTCATTATTGTAGCCTGTGGATTCCTCCAGGGAATCAGCAGCTACCCGTTTAATTTCTCTAACAGCCTGGGAAATATTTGTTGCATCACCAGCCTGGTTCATGGCAAACATCTATTGCTGGTATGCAATTAACGACATAGATCATTTACATAGTCACAGAGCTAATTTTCATAATGTTCCCTTTATTATCAGAGGAAGAAATTAACCCAGGAATTTATTTACACACCCACTGCAAATGGTAACAGTGTGCTAATTGGCTGTTAGATGATTAATAAGCTTATAGCACATGCTAATGAATGGTGCACTCACTGTTTCAGAGGTGCTTCAGCGCTGTGCTTGTGTTTTGGCAGCTTAATTAGACAGATAATTATGTACTTGTTGCTTTTGCTTTCTAGAAAATACCATCAAACATTAAGAATGATTAAACTGTTTTGCAGTGCTATAAAATTGTATTAGTTCTCCAGGTTTTGTGATGAAAGGTATCATATCACTGATTCGCTGGAATCCAGTCATATCTGTAAATTAACACTATGTATAAACTTTATGCTGTTTAGAAGACAGGTGCAGTTATAGCATTTATCAGCAAAATTAACAAATTCATCAAATTAGTTTCATGAATGCGTTAGTATTTTAATAGCACATGAAGACAATTGTGGCTCTAATCTTTAAGCCTTTGTGAAAAATTGTTTTAATGTATAGTATGTCACTGACAAGGCACTGCTGGGTGAAGTGTGTCCCCATATCCTGTTATCATCAACTGCATTACTATTGTGTAACCATGTTTAACTGACTCATCTTGTGATGCTGGTCACAGGTAGAGCATGTCAAGGAAGCACAATCTCGCTGTTTAAAGTTATCATATCTCTAATATAAAGCAGCACTTTACTTAATTTGGGCAATTTGCAACTTTCTTTGCATGAGACCTACTTTCAGCTAAGTCTTTACAGTATTTTTTTTACTTGGTTTTGTTTTCCATCTGTTCTGTATAAAATAAAAGTCAGTGGTTGTCTGTGGTTGTGAATCCTCTGGGAAAGCTGGTTATGAATTTTTGATGTAAATCCTCCCTTTTATCACTGACACAGCTCAGAGTAAGAATCCTCATTGATCTGGTGTTATAATCACAGATTAAAAGAACACTCCCTAAACAATTCCCTGATTAAAGCTGTGTTTATATGCTGCGTTCATGACCAAGTGAGGCTCACACAGGCATTGAAGAAAGCCCCCAGTAGGACGAGCAGGGCTGCAAACACAGTCTTTAATGTGGCTCCCACTGGCTATTGTGAACATGAAGTCTCTGGATCTGTTTCAACTCATTAGTTCCCAAACTTGGCCTGAATCTAGCATGTCACGCAGCAGATACACTGGATGCTTCAATGAAATCCACAGAGAGATGAGGAGAAATTCCACAATGGAAAGATCATTAAATTAATTTGTTTCCGCTTACGCTTCATGTTCACCAGTACTTCAAAGTTTGTTCTTTACATAGTTTGCACTGCATGTTGACAGAGATAGCCCAATAGCCCTAAACAGACTATTGTATTTACAATGCAAAAATAAAAGTTGTAATACTGCCAGGAGCCACTGGCTCGGCATCTATTTTACACCAAAAAGCCTTGGCTCCAATAGAGTTTACACTAGACTATTTTGTTAAAAAAAAATACTACATATAATGTATAATCAATTTTTTTCATGAGTCATGGTCACAAATGTTTTATTTGATTTTTCTGATAAGTAATCTAGTGGGCCATCTATATCATTTTTCTCCATTATTAAGATATTATAGCAGATGCTAGGCATTGACAGGCCTCTATGACAGCTCCACTCACCTGCAGAACTGGACCAGGCCGACCCTCCATGGCTTCTAGTTATCAAATAGGGGCATATTTACACTAAGGCCATTTGGCCTGAGCTGCTCCAAAGCATGATTGTCCAAACTGTGGATATTCAAAATGGTGGGCATTCATTCCATACGGAAAGCTACTCAGCAACAAAAAAGCAAAAAAAAAAAAAAAATTGATTTCTGCACCATTTCTGATACACCTATACATAGGATATGACATCACAGTGCCACATTACACAACTTCCCTGACTGTGTGGCCTATGTTTGAGTTGCTCTTGGTCACATACAAACTTCAACTGGACTTCCCAATTATGGAAGGTGGCATTTTCAGTTTAATCATGCTGCCCACATTTGGATGTAACTGGAAATGAGGTCAATCTATCAGGTCTACATTGTGTCCATGTGCTCATATTTGTGTGTAAGCAGCCGCACTGTGGCTCACCTCTTCTAACTTCACGGGGCCCGTGAAGGGTGCTGCGCTTCGGTGTGGATCAGTCGTACTCACAGTACGTACTCAAACAGTCCACACTTTAGGTGTGAAACGTGCTTGGGCCGATTGGCAGTGTGAGTAGGCCCTTAAACACAATGCGTCACTACCATCTTACATGACAAATTCTGGGCTTTTTCTCCAAACCGATGATTTATTTATTTATTTGTGCTAAAATAATAAAACATGTAAAGTTAATAGTTATGTTTGAGTTAACAACTATGTTTTATCTTGTAGCATAGTTGGACTTTTGCCCACATTTCTAAACTCTACATAATGCAACTTCTTTTTCCAGAATAATTGAAATACTTGCTTGTACTTCATTGGGAAAGTGAGTTTCAAGATGTACTGTATACAGTACTAGCTCAAACTCTTAATCCTTGAGTGTGTAATCTATTCAACAGATAAAAGAAATATTCTGTAAATTGATTTCTCTTTCAAATAAATAAGCTTTTACTTTATCAACGCTTGCATAAATTAAGATCAACTGTGTTTTCTACATCTGTATTTAATTTAAGATTTAATTATAGCACGTATTTTATGCTCTGTCTATCTTTTGACCTATAGCCAGGGATTAGTAGGAAGCTAAATCCTGTACGCTGATTGGAGAAACCTAAATACAAGCTTTTCAATTCTGCACAGACAGATAAATATCTAAACTGCAAGCCAATGGTATTTCAATGAGCTCTTGGCCTTCTGTCAAACCTCCATTTGTGAGTTTAAATGATTGGTGAATTTCATCTTAATTACAACAAAGACGAGCCAAGCCCAGAGTTCATTCTCATCTTGTTCGGTTTGCCAATTATGGATGTGGCTGGCAATGCAGTGGCTTCCACCTCTCATTTCTCAAACCCATATTGTCCCTGGAGCGGAGAAGATTGGTACGTGCCTGGCATCTCACCGCTGTGCTCAAAATGAAGCAGATGAGATTACTCTGTGTGCATGAAGACGGTTTCACCTAATATTAACTATGAGCTTTCCCCATGCATACTAATCATATGGATATGTTCTTTCATACGAAGTAGCTCTCACCTTCATTAGTATCTAAAATGAAACATACTTTTTTATGTGATTGATATTCCAGAGAAGTTTTACAGAGTGAGAGACTTCTGAGGCTCTTCATTGTAGCAAAGCTAGATTCTGCTCACTATATTCTACGGTATCACTGCTTAAAAATAAGCTTACAGATGTCATTAATATGTGAGAAATCAAGACAAAAGGGTGATATTTTTCCAGCTATAACTTGCTCTAAAACCGTTTATGTATTGTTTCTCCCATATCAATTTTTGAATTTGCCATCTTCATATATGTGCTAGATAATCTGCTCTACTGCTCAGAGTTGTGATTATCCTGGTGGCAAGGACAGAAAGATAGAGAGGCTATAGCAGCCCCAAGTAATTAAATTAGCCCTGAATGGCTAATTGGATCAAGGCAGACACTGTCAAGGATAAGAGTAATCATCTATGCAGTATCAATCTTTTATTGCTCAGACACGTCTTGTAAAAAGACAAGGTGTGATCTGGAAGGTTAATGTAATTACTTTCCAATTCTCTCACTCACTGTGCACAATAATGCTAATTAATCTCAGATCTGTGGACTATAATGAAGCATGACAAGCCAGGTAATGCTTATTATAGTATTTAGGACATCAGTGAATATTTCTGTTGTTTTCTCAACATAGGCATGGTAAGGATGTTTCAATTATCTCACTTATTTCTCACAATTTTACAAGAACATTGGCTTTAAACTTTTGCCTACATTAAATTGACTGCATTTTGTACTCACCTGCATACACCTTTGTATGAAAGTCATGCATTTTCCCCCAATAAAGCAGTGATTTACATTTCATCCATGGAAAGCTCTTCAAGCTCAGTGAGGTGTAAAGCAATGTAATGAGAGAGAGACTTGGCTTATGAGCAGAGCATTCATATTCATTAGCAGCAGGCATTAACATATGATGCCTGTGACAGATATGTGATGCATGTTTTATGAATGCAGTTAATGGCACGCTGACAGCACGGCAGGCCATAAAGGACCAGAGCAATCCACCAAATGAAAGCTACAGAGTGGTGGGACGATTATTGATTCTCCCCTGTGTCCTATTGATCTCTGACGTTTTCATCTGGCACAGAGCTGCTAATCTGCTGTGTATCGGAGAGACACCCACAGTGCAGCCCATTGACTCTGCTATCAATAGCCACAAAGCTGGATATCATTAAATCCTCATCACTTTGTTTCCCCCAGCCAGCCACCACAGACAACTGAGCACTCTACATGACCTCTGAATAACCACTGTCCACTGACTTGTTTATGGCTCCAGCTTCTGGTGTCTGACTTTTACTGGATCTTTTTTAATGGGTCACTGTAACAGCTCTGCTCTACACACATCTGATATTGACCACCGCCTCAAAGTGTGACTGGACAAGGTTTTATCCCATCAAGTGAGCTCTAGTTCATCCACCATAAATGGAAAATCCACTCTGGCTTTGTCAGCACACATGGGCTGTAACTTGTCGTCAGGGAAAATAGATTTCAAGTGTATTGAGATGTAGTCTCCATTTAGGTGACTGTAGCATTTGGGAAGTGTAACATGATGCATAACACATAAGATATTAAGGATACAATGTGTTACATGCACATATGCTTGTTTATTTATGTGAAATTTGTAGTGGAGTCTGTGTTATGTTATGGGAGTCAATGGTTGACATTATGGTGCTAAATTTATTCTAACATGGAAAGTGTAATCAAAGAGAGACACTGATATGTTTAGGAGGAAGAATAAATGTCATCATTTGGGATTTTTGCAAAAAATCCAAACTGCAACCTTTGTAAAAATCAGTCTACAGACTGTTATCATAGAGGAGGGTCCAAGAAATCCGGTAGAGGTGCTCATTTTTAGTGCCCCATATCTGTTAACAGATAGGAAATACCCATAGTTACACACTGACTCTCATGTGCAGAAGGCTTTTATTGTTGTTTGATGTCTGCTGCCAGATTATTAGTGTATATCAGAGGTCAGAGTGTGATGATATGCTCATCACTGTTTCCAAACTGCATTTACCTGGATGAGGCCAGTTTGTGAAAGGACAGAGGAGAGACTCATCAGCAGGGCAACACCAATGAAAAACATATTTCAGTTGTGACAGTACAGGTGGAGCCACTAACCCCATGAGAGTGGTAGACCAGTGGGACAAGGACGGGTGATGTGGGGATCGATGATGCTTAAGGTGTGGGGGTGACAAGGACAGGTGCAGGGGCGTGCTGCACCACGGTCCATTAGAGACGGACACTCCCTACTGCGAGCAGACAGCATGATAAACAGTTTTAGCTCTGATAATAGCTCAGCTGATCAATAACCTGTCCACCCACTGTCCCCAGGGGCCACGTAGGAGCAGCAGCTACAACAGATGACCTGCAGGTCATGTGTTTGTGGGGTGGGTGAGGGTGGGGGGCTGTGAGGGTGAATTGAGAAAAATATCAGCGAATCAGATGGAGTATCACATTGCCCTCTTGACCTCATGGCCTAACCTTATCTTCATGGTGTAATAGAATCAGCCAACCATATCCAATTTGTATCTGCATGTCCTTCACTTATGTTTTAAGGGTTTATTCATAGTACCACATCAGACACATTTTCAGATCCTCCCCTGTCATTCTTCCTGGCCCTTTTTGAGAAATCACCACCTGGAATTCTCTGTCATAGATGGGTGTTTTGTTAGTCTTATCCTTTAGAACTGAAAAAAAAAATGAATATGACATGTAGAAACACTGATGACACTATTATGATGAACGGTAGATAGCAGTATTTTTTTCTCCACTAACTGAAAATAATTAACTAATGCAGTTACTCTATGTACACATCAGATACACATGTTATAGTTAGCCTCTATAGTTATATAGTGCAATTATTGTAGCTATACCTTTAAGTTGTGCATGAACAACATTATATGTGATATTTTATGACTCTGAAAGCAGGTTGTCTGCTTGATCAGCATGGTATCTCTACAGTACCATATCATTGTGGTTTCCACACTTCACTGCTACTTGCATCGAAAATTCTTATGCAATAGTTTGTTAAATATAAAAGTCATTGTCACTGTGAGGGATTACACCCACAGCTCTACAATGAGGGATTAGAATTAAAACATCAGGCTAGATGCTAAGCAGTAGACACACTGACAGACAGAGTGACAGACCACCTCAGACCTTTTGTGATTAACATACAAACAACCATTTCAGTCAAACACTAATGTGAGCCAATTTTTTTTTTCATTTAATTTGTGAATTTCAGAAATCAAATAACTTTGTAGTGGAGTATAAAAATACACGGAAACATAATTAGAAAATTATTTTTTTGCATTCATCATTCACTCTGTTTTTCTGTGCTGAAAAAAATTAATTTTACCAATGTGTCAGACCTCATTAATTTGCTGTCTGAATGAAATTAAATCTATAAAAGGTTCTGCTACATAAAAAATTGGCAAGTGTGTCAACTTAAATTAATATGGACATGTCTTCTGGATAAAAGCAAGTATTTGAATGCGGAAAGAAGTGGAGGCAATAATGTTTGAGCAAGTGGCTACAGCACTGCATCAGTAGGCGGATGTGGAAAAACAACATGAATTGCACACGCATACACACACACACACACACACACACTGTCTTGTCACTCACTGAGTCAAGACCACATGTCTACTCTGAAGTCCTTTCTTCTCAACGTGCCTGCGTTATCTCACAGCTACAGTTGTGGCTTCAATGGCGGTGAGACATCCTGACTTGGAAAGTGAGACTCCATATCTTAAGCAACCCCACAAGCCATAAACCACAGGCAGCAGCTTCTGCAGCCCAGCTTGCTGTGACTTCAAACACTAACAAGCTGGAATAACATTTTGCTTGGGGTGGCTTCCCTTGACGGCTCCCAGCTGCTGGCAGGCTGATGGAGGAGAGACAAGATTTATTACAGGCCTTGTCGCATTTGGATAAAACCTAACCACATCGTATAGAAACTGTGGGATCACAGAATGTGTCATTACTGCTTCTTTCTCTGTAGATCAACGTAAGATCTGGGGTGGAATCAATCCGCTGGAAAATCAATTTCCATGTCTCAGCCTGCTCCCTGCTGTCAGTGGTTCTTGAAAGCAGTGTGGAATTAAATTGACATTTTAGGTTGATAGTGAATTGCTTTAAAACCTTTTTTCAGTTTAAATGATGCAATAAAGTCAAAATAAAATGTTACCGTGTCAGCATAAAGAAATGAAAAAAGCACTAGAGCTGAATAATACTTGGAGAGAAATTTCCATCTTAGTTAATTTTCACTCTCATATGTGCTTTTTTTACACTGTGTTGAATGTCATGAGATTTCACAACAGGAAATGTGAGGTGATGATGAACCAATGATCTGCCTCAAAAGCACTCTCTCTGTGGGAGTGTAGATGGGGTGACAAAACATGTATATCTGGCAGTCTGAGTTTGAAAAATACATACATATTGGCCTCAGGACAGCAGTGAATTGTCTCTGCTGAATCACCCTCTCAGGAATGAATGTTAAGTACACAACCTTACCTACCTTAACTCAACAAGTCAGGACAGATAGTCTTGTGTTACAGCTCAGCATGTTACTTCATACCTGCAAGACAAGGAACCGAAAACACAAGTGAGCAGCATAGTTGCGCCACAAAAAAAGAGAAGTGGGCGGAAAGTATATGAGGAGATTTTGAGTTACAAAAGGAGTTTGTGAGCTGTCAACACTGCTCTCAAAAGGTCAAGTACATGTGTTTGTGTGTCTAGGCCTGTACTGTGTCTGCATATGGTGAGACATCAGCTACAAACACTCCACATAGCAAATCTATCACAGATATAGTTGGGAAAAGTTGTAACGCAATAATTCTGCCTTCATCCTGTCATGTTATTTTCTACATGTAATCAGTTTTACCTTCTGTCACCATGACTTTGACGTGTAATTCTATACAGTAGTGGGTCAAATTCCATTAGATGCAACAACTGCACATGTCAAGTTAAAATGGCACACCGGGTTGTTTGGATTTGAATGAAATCATAATTGGACTGTTTGCCTTAAACTAAACAACAGGAGTTGATTGCTGCTGGATATGTGCTGTTTATTCCTCCGTAGAAATGGGCTTGAGAAGACCCTGAGACCACCCACCTCGACTTGAACATGAGGCAGGGAGCCTGTGGCCACAACGCAATGAGCCCTCTCTAACCAGATAAATCTCCGCTTTCATGAGCCACATGAGAAGGGGCTACATCTGCAGAACATTTCAGACCACGTTTGGACTTAATGCAACTTACAATTTAAACATCAGAGAACTGTGAAGAAGTGGAAATTAGGGATTCGGGTCTGTATGATGGAAAGTTCTGTGGTTACTAAAACAGGATGAGTGAAGGACAGTTATTCATCTGAGCTGGGCGGATTAAACACAACACCTGCCTCTTTCTGTCTGTCTGTATCATTTTACAACAGTCTTAACAGTCCTGCAACATGAAATTTCTGTGTATGACTTGAAAGCAGCTTTAAAGCTTGACATAAACAAGGCTGTAGCTGTTTGAATCATGCAGAGCATATGTTTGTCTGATATTGCTAAATCATCATTTCCAGACAAGCTAAATGAAGTTAAGAAGTGAGAAGGTGGTGTTTTAAGGCTTTTGTTTCTTGTTGGCTTTCCATGTTATTTTGATTTATAACCACAAGTCAAGCTGCATTGCTCTAAAAATAAAAAGAAGCAGAAGCAGCGCTCATGGTCCTGTGATTGTATTGATTCTGATAGCTAGCTGTAGTGTTTGTGTGACTTGGGGCATATTTTATCGAGAGCAGTAAAATAACAAAGGAGATGGGCTGGAAGTTCTCTATGTATACCAATCAGAATTTATAAATTGCTCCATTACCTTTATTTCCCTTGGTTACTCTGGGAACATTAGCAATTATTCTCTCATGGGCTTGGCTCATAAAACTAATAATCTGGTGATTTAGTGCCTCGTGGCATGGTGCACCCAGTCTAGCCCACTCTAATCCATTCATCTTGCCACCTATTAGTTTTATTTTGAAGGGACAAATTGCTTTCCAAGAGAAAATGGGTCAATAGGTGTCCTCTATTAGAAATTACTAACAATGTAACTGTTTTTTTCAGTGTTTGGTAGGGTGCAGACTGATTATCATTCTATTTGCATACTGGGAGGTTGCCTCAATTATCTTCCTTGGGCTGCATGACAAATTGCAAATAGCCAAGGTTATATATGCAATACTTAATTTATTCTGTATTTTTTTCTGTACAACTGTGTGCATTGGGCTGTGGGAGTGTGTATGCATGCTTATAAATGAAGTTCACATTTTTTCTGTCCCACCGCTGGTCAGGAATGGCATCCGATGTAAAACCTTGGCCAAAATAAACATGCAAATCTTCCAATCCAATTGATGGGAGCAGATGATTTACAGAGGCAACCCCTAAAGGGAATAACTGAAAGAGGAAGAAAGTTTGTGATCATGGAGATGGACGTCTGGGGCACTGAGCAGAGATGATGTTGGCATGGTGGCTCCATCCCACTGTCCCATTAGCAGCTCTCCAGAGGGAGAAAGCTCTGGACTCAGGGGAGACAGACCCAGATTAGCTCATAAATCACCACCCTGGGGACCGAGACAAAACAGTGACATCATGACTCTGAGGCCTGCCGTCCTGTGATCTGGCTGACTGTGCAGTCAGGCTGCAGTTGTGTTCAGCTGATATGAGTTGGCAGCAGACTGTGGTACAACACATTCCACCCAAATCTGTCATGGTTATTTAACATTTGTTTCACCTTAGTGAGTTTGTCATTTCAGTGACTTAATCTGTTTACGAGACAGCAAAGTTTGTTTTTCCATGAACAAATGAACAGTGTCAGGAAGTAGTGGAATATTTAGAATATGTACTTAAAATCCTTTTTATGTCTACATTACTCTCTTCAAAATAAAAAAAAAACACGTTACTTATTTCTCATAAACTCCTGATGTAAAACAAGCACAAACGTGTATGTGCACCACAGTGAACTATGCATTCAGTGTGGTCTTTTCCCATACACTGCATGGAGTTGGAGGTTGGACAATAAAAATACATAATGGTTTTGAAGGAATTTTCATTTTCATTTGATAAGATAGAGGAGCTAAAAACTACCTTTTCTATCAATTTTATTATAAGAGCCTTTTATATGTTTGTTTATGCAGTTGAGCCTCCCACCACTTGGGGAGCTGTTATTTCTGTTAAAATGCCACTTTCCTTCACCTACAAAGTGGAGGTAATCAGTGTGCAGATGTTGCATGGCGTGTAAGAGCAAAAAATTTTTCAACTGCAACTGTTTATTTTTCTTTGTATGGGGTAATTTGTGCTAAATCCCAAATGTTCACAGTTATGACAAACTGTCTATAGGTAATAAATTGCTTTCTCATTGATCAAGTGGGCATTTTTGTTTATTTAATGCATCAAAACAAGCCACCCAAATGCAACCAAGTGGCCAATCAACTGGCAAAAGGTCATTACATTTATTTTAACAAGACTAGCAGCAGAGCAGGAAAGCATAATTTACAACATACTGTAAGTGACAACTAAATGTCCTTAGACACTGTGAAATTTTTGTTGCATCAGTCTACTCTTTTTTTTCAACAAACGTAATGCTAGAGGTTCTTCATCTGTTTAGACCAAACACCACACTGTGTGTTTACAGCTACAGTACTTACAGCTTACATCTCTGCGAGTGTTAAATAAATTCAGAGTAACTCCTGGGTTCAGTGTCTTTAGCAGGATGAATGCTATATTCATTCATACTGTTAAAATGTGACAACACTGACTTGGCTCAATTGAAAGTAAATGAATTTTTAAAAAATGCATCTGGCTATGGAATCCATAGTCAAATACATGACAAAATGAATACTCCCACCATTGAAAGCATGGTTCATGTTACTAAACATTATATATCCGAAATGCCTGTGATTGATGTTAACACACAAGCATACATTCTCATGCTGTCACAGTACAAATCCTGCAGTGTTAGTGCTGCTCCTCAGTGGCTGCATCTGGCTGTGAAGTAGCTTTGTGAGGCCCAGTGTGTAGTTGGATCTGTAATAAGGTCTGTGGATCCCTAACTCCCACATACACACACTCAGAGGTCTGTGGTCACACAGCTGGTCCTGTCTGGCCTACCACTCCAACCTCACCACTTCCACTCTCTGGGTGGGATGACAGACATAGGGAGCATGGAGGAAAAAAAGGGTTGGTCTTCCACTCATTGCTCCCCAGATGTGGCCTGTCTGTCTGACTGTCTGGATGGAATGTGTTGTACATACAGTAGACGGAGAGAGAACTTCAGACAAACAGGGAGGGTTTGTTTATGTATCCTAAAGTGAACCTTTCACACTCACATGGCACCTTTTGTTGCCTGTGGACCATAGAGTGCTTGTCCCATGTCAGCTGGCTAGTTCCTCTTCTGTCAGGACACACACCTCCACACAGCCATAACTGAGATGTTTATCCAAAGTGAGGTATGCCGTCCACTAATATCACTATCACTGCACCCAGGGTGCAGCTCACAAATGCTGAAAACAAATACTAAAGGGCGAATGTTTTGGGCTAAATGGAAGTTGACAGTTTTGATTCAGGTTCCTTTGGGGACGAATGTTAACTGGCTGAAGGGAGCCATCACCCACAGAACACCCAGGTCCTGCTTTGTTAGTCTGTGAAGGGTGGAGGGGATGCATTTGTCACATAAGGGGAGTCATCATGGTCCCCTGGCGGCCGGCCTCTGTCCCCAGCAGGCTCAACTGATGTAATCTGCCAGACTAAAACTTACATTTACACAGGATCCACAGATGAGATAAGAGGCCCCAAGGCTGTTTTATCTGCTGCTATCAGAGGAGAGGAGCCAAGCCAACTTTCCTTCTCCTTCTCCCCCTGTGTCCTGCAGCCCTGTTGCTCTGTCAGACTGGAGCAGATTTGTGTAATGACATCAGTGGGAGACTGAGGCCTGGCGACAGTGGCCCAAAGGCGCCCGAATCGTAAACCTAATTGGTGGCTGTTGCAAGTTAACTACATAGCAAATTTCCACATTCTCCTTCCACTGCTTTAGTATTTGAATGACTGTTAGCCAGGACTGGCTATTTTAAACAGCTTGTATCATTTGTAAGCAGCTTCTGTTTAAGTGAAGAACAAATTGTTGAGTGGTATTTATGTAGATTATTTAGATATTTCAGACAAACATGAGGCTTCGCCTCTAACACAGTCTTTATATTCTGTAGTTTTTGCTCAGCTTGTGGCATGGTTAACTTTGCCTTCTAGATAGGTTTGGGGAATGTGAGGAAAGGTAACTAGGACATCATGAGGGAAATGATGTGCACATTTATGAAGGATCTTTGGCTTTTTTGCCTGAGGAACCATTATAATGATGTGTAGGCTGGCTTGGTTACACAGCCATAGTCATTGCACGCAACCACAGTACCTCTGCCGGAGGCACCCTGCACACTGCCACATTCAAAAATACTGCATTTGGCCCAGCCAATCGCCTGGCTCCATGGCCCAGGGTTAAGCAGCTTCCCAACCTCAAAGCAAGGGGTCACTGTGGAGGAAAAACATCACACAAGAGCCACAATTGCAGCCCTCAAACATGAAAAGTCTCTTTTTATTTTTGACAGCCTTCCCACTTTTAATGGCTGGGTCTACGTGCTGTATAAACAAACAGTGAGGCTTGGTCTGCACAGGCAGCCAACAGCGGTGGCTTTGGTGGTGAGCTGGATTACAGGCTGCGATGGAGCTGTGGTTGTGATGGCACCCACTGAACTCCACTCAGACTCTGTGACAGTTAATCGAGCTCCCGCCCACTTTCTAACAGCTCAGTGGTGGCTGCAACATTTCCAGATGTTAGAGCAGTGGCTTCTGCAGGAGCCAGTCCACACTATATCCTCAGTAAGGTGTAAAATATTTCCTGTATCTCCGGTTTAATATAACCTGTGTCAATTTTATTTCTTTATGCATTTTATAGAGTGTATTATACTTTGTTGGATTCTAAATCTTTTACCACTGTTTTAGTGAATATTGTTATCTTTGTTTAAGTAATTTAAATTATTTGTATTACTGTGTAAATGTTAAAGTCAAGCGTTTGCTGTGTATTGTGATGTTATAGCAGATCCACATTTTTGAAATTCCTTCTGTGTGTGTGTTTTATTAATCGTGGACGTGCGGTTGTTCATCTGATGTTTCTGCGTGTCTCTTGGCCCCTACCCTTCCTTGTGCAGTGCCTCCTCTTCCTAACTCTGCTAATGACAGTAGTTTAATTAGTCGCAGCACATCCCCCCACTAACTGTAACTTCATTAACCGCTGTCAACAGGCAAAGCAACGCTGCACATAAACACATCTCATTATTACTCTGCCCTATCTTTTGTCTCCTGGTTCTCCAGAATCACACACTATTTATCTTTATCTATCTCTCTCTGCATATACATATATAAATCTCACACCATAATGAGGGTCCAACAGCAGGGATGGATGGGACGTCTTCAGGTCATTTTTCACTCCCTGCACAGACCGTGAATCAGGCAGCAAGAGCAGAAGCATGTGAAACCCAGTCTTTTATTTTAGTTTCACTTCATAGGATGGAAGAGGCTACGGCACAATGTGTGTTTCATGTGGAAAATTTAGCATTTGGTGGGAATTATCTAAACAATAACGGGATGGTTCGTATCAAATGAGTCTTAATCATGAGAACTGGACTCAATCGGGCTATTTAATACATGGCAGAATCCATGTGAAACCCATCTCATATTGATTTTTTTTCTCTGACCCATAAATCTAATGCATATCACTATTAACTTCACACCTCAAATCAAAGTGCATTGATTGACCTCAGCACAATCTTTAGCAACAAGATCAATTTTCCCCAATAAGAATCTGCGATGGTTGGTCTAAGCCTATGCATCCTCGGCTGTAGATCTGCCCGTGTAGTGTGTAAGTACTGTGCCAGTAAATCTAATCTTACCCTGCAGAGTGATTTATGGGGTTGCAGAGGGTAAGCATTTGCGACTTCACTTTCTTCTGGGGAACAGTGTATGTGGCATGTAAATGTGATCATTTGCCCAGTCAATTATTCTCCACCCATCCACTATTTGCCTGGCATTGTGCAACGCTTCAGCACTGTTTGGCTGCTGATAGAGAGATGACCCTAAGCCTTGTTAGATTCCTGACAGGTGTAGCTTGTCAGTCTGTGGTTCTGAAACCTCCCTAATCAAAAAATCTCTCAGAGCCAGTGGATTTTGCTGGGGTGAGTGTCATCAAAGCCTTTCATGTTCTCTGGCTAAAAACAGAGAGGGAAGGGGAGAAAGCTTTAGCAGGTACACTGTGCTCTTTGTTTACCCTTTCTCTTACCAATCTGGTGCACAGATGGCCAACAATTATTTCTGTGTGTGCGTATTGCCGCTGGCAGGCCACCAGCTTTTCTGAGATTGGTGTAATCCTTTATTATTTATGATTGTCTGGGATTTTTGGATCAAGATTGAACACAATCTGTTGAATAACTGAGACGAGCAGGAGGCAGCAGAGTGGAATGAAATGCAAACAAAGAGAGTGGAAATGGAGAAGTCAGGGCATCTATAATGAAGATGCTATGCTCAGTGTTAGTAGAACTGCTCCTGAATATAGCACACTTTAATCCCATTAACACTGACTAAATATACCATTTGTTTTAAGCTTGCCAGTGGTGGTGTTTATGCTAATAGCTTGGTCGCTCTAGGCAATTTCAGAAGACTTTTGGAGGGCACCGGCTAATAATTAGATTTAATAAGGAAGTCAATTTCTATCCTCATTTGAAATAAAAATAAGAGGCTTAGCCTCTCATAGGACTGGCATTAATTTGTTGATTTGGTCTCAGTAGTCTCTCTGGGGGTTCTGTCTCTATAACTCTTTAAATTGTTTGTGTCCTTGTTTTGTCTGGAAAAATGTATTTTTGGAACCATATACCAAAAAAATCCATCTTACTGTGGAGATGTGGACAGACTCCTGCCTACTCAGTATGTACGAAGCACAGAATGATAGAGAGATATGTTGTGGTGCAGAGTGGAATTGATGTATGCTGTATAGGTGCTGCTACCCTGGCCTGTCCTGTACAGCAGAGCTCATCTTCAACTGGCTGCTGGGCTCTGCTCTGCTGCCTCATGAGCAAAGGTTCCAGCTGGTGGAGTTCTCTCATCTGCTGTCAGAAGGCAGGCTTACTCTCCCTTGCCCTGATAACTTCCTCTGCTCCATTATTCGTCTCTACCCAGTTGAGTTTTCACCATCCCTGCTCTCTGTCTCTCTTTTTCAACTTAATAATGGAATCAAGTACCCCTCCAGAGCAAGCAGCAATGCTGGCTGCTGGTGAAGGAATCATTTTCGGTGAGCGTGTGTCAGTCAGCAGGTATAGGGGCACTTGTGGAGTCAATTTGGCATGGAGGAGTAGAGCCATATTACTGTGTGCCAGGGAATATGAAATGCTCCTCAGTGAAGCAGAAGTGGTGAAATACAGTATATGAGGACAGAAGCATGCAGTCTCATAAAGACGTTTGTGAGATACGACACAGCTCACATTGTTATTACAAACTAGTTAAAGAAGTTTGCTTACTGCTCATTACGCTCTGCGATAAATTCAGCTCAGCACTGATTTCTGCAAGGTACAATATGTGCATTACATTTCTCAGTGTGTGCACTGTTACATTTCTATTTCATGCAAGTGAATATAATGTTCACCTCAGGAGACACTCTGCCAAACAATTCACATGCTGACCTCCACAGCAATTGCACTTTTCTTGCATTGATGGTTTCCTTGACAACATATTTTTGAAACAGTCATGTGAAGTCATTCCTACACCATGTGAATGTAATTATGTACAATAACTAAATTTAGGCTCAGAGAACGTTAATCACATTAACTATTTTACAAACTGGATTAGAGTAACAAAATCTTTGTTGAGTAGCTCAAGGTCTTCTCAATCAAATGGTACCACTTTATCCTCTGGCTGCTTAATGTTAAGTCTTTTCATAGCATTTGTGTCCTGAATTATGAAACACATCCAGATGTACATAGGGTAACTGAGTGCACATTCTGTCTATAGTCTATGATCAGCAGTAATGAGCAGTTTGTTGTAAACACAGTTAAAATAGAAATATTATGCATTTCCTGAGCTGAGGGACTTTTCAACAAGCTCTCACTACAACAGAGCTGATTCTTGATTATGCACTGTGAAGTGTGTGAATGACAAATGAATTTTGAAGGGCTACTGTGCACCACCATCACTTCTCTGAAAGCAAGCTCCTGGATTTAAGTGGATAAGAATATAACCAGCAGCCCTCCAGCTCTGCAGTGTGTGTGGTTGACACACTGAACAATAATAATATAGCAACAACAATATTGCATACCAGACTGTGACTACAGTATAAGAGGAAGAGATCATAATGCATCTGTGTGAGTCTTGCTTTCTCAGCAAAGAGGTGTGTAGTTGATTGAACACAAATTTCTGTCTGTCTGCATACACTAAATAGTGTCGTATTCACCTGTAGATTAAGACTAGTGCCTCTAGGAAAAAAAACGATGGTGTTTTTGTTGCTAGTAACACTGACAGATTAACACATCGGCAGTAAATGCGCAAGACAGGTTTATTATTGCCCTGAGCTTTTTTTTTTTTAATTGCCATGTGAAGTTTGCGTGCTGTTGATTTCATCAACTGGATTTTTATCAGTAGTGTCAGGTCAAGGCAGGAAAACAATAGGTTGATTGCGGTTTTGCTTATACAGGTGTTTCACTGAGTCTATGTTGAAATAGTTCTCACAAAAAAATTCTGTATAAATTGCTGGAAATTAGTTTAGACATATTAGCATGCAAGATTAATTTGAAAACTTTATGTTTTCATGGCTATGGCAAATTAGTGCATTTTTAACATCAGGTGTTTGCAGTGATTTGCAATAGAAATAAACAAGACTGAAGAAGGAAAAAGATTGCTTTCCTCATGTTTTCATTAAACTCATTAAAACGTAACTATATAAATAATTTATTTTTCCTTATATGTACCTGGCTTTAAAGCATATTCAAACTTAGCTAGTAACACTGTTTTGTTTCATATGACTATATGTTGTTATATCCACTCAACAAGGGACCATTGAGAACAATGTTAATTTCATAGCAGCAGTTGGCTGTATGTCCTCTGAGGTCTAAGTGCAGCTCAGGAGTCTTGCCAAAGACCTCATCTTTTTGTTTTGAGACACTATTCATGTCTGAATTTTCCTCCTTTGATAAGGACTTTCATCCTGCTTTCATTGATTACCGTCAGATGAGTCACCCTGATAATACAGTACAGGCAATTCATCTTTCCACCACACACTGTAGGCTCTTTGTTTCATGGAATGTGTGTTCATGCGTGTGTTTGTGTGAAGTTCTGCCTCCTGCCTGTGAATGACGTGCTTGCGATACACAGCATGTGTGTGTTTGTTTGTGAATGTGCACTGAGTCTGTGCATCTCCATATAAACAGCATGCCAGTGCCTTGCGTATAAGTCAGTGCTATACAAACCCTGCGTCTGCAGTAACAGGGCCCTCATTTTCTGCTTCATGAACAGGAAAGTAAGCTTGCATGAGAGCGAAAAATAGCCGAGTCATTTATTAACCGCAAGACACATTAATGTGCCAATTCTCTAACCTCCAAATATATCCAATATGGTTTGTGATGAATAGTGACAATGTGAAACTGATCTATGCCTTGTTCTCTTGCTACAAAGTTTCAAACTGTGCATATATGAGCATATTCCAACAGACAGACACAGCCATGACTCACCGGTAATTGTTCTATGGAAGAAGCAAAATATTTGTTCACGAGATACATCTGACCTGAGTGAAAAGTGAGTTGCTCCTCTGCTCAAAGAGGCAGAAGTGAGGACAATCCGTGCTCTGTCAAGAATTAGAGCCACCTCTGCAAATAGGCCAGTGTGTAATGCCTGAGGGTGGGAGTTTCACTGAGGCTGGGGTTTCCGTGTAAATAAACAGTGTGGGGGTCTCAGTGGGTGGAGAGCCCCCTCTCCCTGGGGTCTGGACCAGCCTTTTGTTGCCTTTAATCCAAGCACTCTCTATTGAATAGCATGAGGGGGTGCCTGGTTGAGATTAGCCCAGTAGCTCTTGTGTGTGCTTGAGTTTCTCACAGACTGCCTCCATACTTTGGGAAATAACACAGTTATCCCACATCCTCAACGTGGCTGACAAGAATGACAAGTAAGATGAGAGCTGGGCAATCTCAGACCTTAATATGACAAAATGACCTCAGCTTTTAAAAAGGTCACAGCTGTAGTCCATGTGAAACATGGCGGGTTGCTTTTGCACTTAAAAGCAGCAAACCAAGAGATTCATGTAATTAATCTGAATCTGATTTAATACCATAAGATTCATAAATCCTCCGTATAACATTACGTGCACATACATGTCTCTTGTACTGCTCATTTCAGAGCTTTGGAGGTGTGCTATAGACTGCAGATACTATCATCATGTGGTATTTCTACGCTTATGGTATTTCTTTTTAATCTCGCAGGCTCGTCACCACAACCTTGAAAACGGCTTATTCAAGTAGCTCTTTTTGTCATCGAGATAAAAACAAGCAGACAAGTGTTTCCCATTTGGTCTTTTGATGGCAGAAACATTACATCCATTCCAACATTACACTAAAATATGTTTTCAACCATGTTTAATGTTAGAATATGTCATATGACCTTTGTGATAAAGGTAAACAAGTCCTTTTTGTCGGCTCGTTACATAGACCCACATGTAAAGGAAAACTACAGGTTGTAATGTTACAACTGTTTGCATGCTTCCTTTCTTCCTTTGTTTAATGTAGGCTCTCATTACCACGTGGTGGTAACAGATTGTTTGAACTGGAGAGAAAAGCCATTCGAAGCTAATTAAGCAGCCATTCCAGGCTCTATTCACAGGCAGAGGACCGAGGAGCACAGGCATTTGTCAGCGCTTGACCCCGCGTGGTATTGATTGACAACGCTGCTGCGTGAATGACAGGCTTGACGCCGGCGGACCAATAGAAAGCCGACGAGTAAGTGCACTATGTTCCTATTGGCTGGGACGCCTTAAAGCCGCAGAGGAGTCCCACGTGGGGCAGAGTAGAAGCTTCAAAACAAGGCGTCGAGGCTGCGCTCAGACATGGCTGATGTTCATATCAGACAAAGACAATCATCTCTTCTCTCCCCGCAGTGCAACTATCACCCAAATGCTGCTCGTTGGGATGTGTTGTGCAAGAATCACGAGAAACAAAATAACCAAGTGGGTTCAGCATCGTGGTGGATATCGACCATCGATTGGTCATTATTGTGTCCTTCACGGTGTATGTTACGTGTATGCTGGAGGGGGGAGTTAAGCACTAGTTTTCTTTTTTTGTCCATTCCTGTGTGGTTCATAGCAACACTTCACATTTTATAATCACATCCTACAAACAAGCTCTCTCATCTCCCCGCTTATCCTTCTATGGGGATAAAAAAAAATCAAGAATGCTTGTTGCGCCGCGCACCTCCCTCCCCGTCCCTCTTGTGGTGGTCTCACCCAAAAATTCATCAACTTTATTTGGGCGGCAAAAAACAAACAGCCCTAATGAAGCGCGGGTGTGGAATTTGTGCTGTCTCTGTCAAATTTGGATATCAACGTCGGCACATCAATACCTGCTGTTGTTGTTGTACGCGGTGGGACGGACGGATGATGCCTTGTGGATCCGCGGAATGATGTCATATATCGTTGCACCCCACGTGGGGGCCGTCGTTCTCCGATAGGCAGATGTGGCCGTATTCCTTCCGAGTAATCCGATTGGACAGATAGGCGCTTTCACGGCAGTTCAGCCCTGCTGCCTGTGTGTGGCAACCGGGGTAAGCTGGACAACTGGGGGAAATGCGAGATTGTGGAGAGTACCATGTTACGCTTTTAAAGAATCTCCAACCTCTTCGAGTCGGAAGACAGATTTTGGAAGTATTTTTTCTTTTGGGGATTAACCAACCACAAAGGCACACATTCCTCAGAGGTTCGCGGCGGAGAATAAAGTAGTTTAATCGAGCCCGACCGCACCAAATTTTCTCCCAACTGCTCCCCAGTCTGACTGGGTGCGCTCCGGAGAGAGGATGCTTGTCGAGATCTGCGGACACCACGCTTACATTAGGAGGGATTAAACGCATGAATTATAGCCTTCTGTTTTTTTCTTCGGGAACAAAAGTCGGACGGACGGTTAGGACGCAGTCTACGCACGGGTATGTATCACAGCTGAGGATTTCTCTTTTCAGTTTTTGGGGCGTACGCTGAACCGCGCGCCGCTTCCATCGCTTTCCGCGGAGTCAAACAGCGTGTGGAAGCCAGCTGCGGCCGCTCGTGGCCTGCGTGTACACGTCCTACGGTGGGCTTGTTGGTCATTTGACGAACATCAGATAAGATGATCGTCCCAAACAAGCGAAGTAGTTACAAGCCATTACCTACAACGTCAGAAAAGTGGGTTATTTAAATTGTTTGTGTTTACACCCGCTTAAATTGTAAATTGAGATCTATTTTGTTGTCTATCGCTGACCACTGACCGAATAAGGTCACCAAGAACGAGCGCTGGACGGTAGTGCTGCTGTTCCTTAAGTGGCTTTGATAATGTGGGCTGGTTTGCTGTTGTGACTACTTGTTAACAAACTGTAACGAGCTGTAGCCGATTAAATAGCGTCATTTTTCAACATAGGGTTTTCGCGACCTCCCCTGCCCCCCTCCCCGTCCGGAGCGTCTGCTGTGGCCGAGAGGATATTTCAACCATTTTGCCAAAGGACCTGTACAACCGACAAATAAACAAAGGATACATTTCAAGATGTATCCACAAGGCCGACATCCGGTAAGTCGCGCCTCCTCTGTAGTGCCGTGAATATCTGACAACACTTAAGTTGACATGGTTCCTGACGCTGTTCATTACCTCCGATTTTGCCCTGAAAAGCATATTTCATACTTAATGAAGCTCATCACATTTCTATAAGTTATAGTACATTTATAGTCCACGTTAGTATGCAGTGGTAAATGGATGCAGATGGTTTGCATGCCTGGAGATATTTACTCAGCCACACACTAACATGACTGTTTATGATCACAGGTAGTCATTTTGATCTATTTTAAAAAAAAATTAGATTTCATTTTCAGTGACCTCTTGTTCCTATTGTGTTATTAACAATGTTACTTTTAAAAGTGCTCAGTAGTCAAATCTTTTTAACACTTCTTATAGGATACTGGGTCTCAAAAGTGTTTCAATGTGTGATCTGCTCAACTCCATCCAGTAGGATGCGAGACAATTAAAGGACATTTGTGATTAAAACTTCTTGCTACATATGGACTGATGTGATTTTTTTTTTTTATTATTATTTTTTATTTTAACACTACTCTTTCAGGCTCCACATCAGCCTGGTCAGCCTGGCTTTAAATTCACTGTAGCAGAGTCTTGTGACAGGATTAAAGACGAATTTCAGTTCCTGCAAGCCCAGTATCACAGGTAATGATTACAAAATATATCACCCAACTATGACAATGTCAACATTTGCCCTACATTGTATCCACTTGAATAGAAAAAGGTTAAGGCTAATATTTGTCTGTTGACTTCTGTAGGAATGAAAAAAGACAAGAGGTTTTTTTTATCCTCAATACACTGCTGTCAAGTGGTTAAGTGTGAGTGAGTTATTGAAGCAATAGAGATGCCTGAAAGTGACACCTTGTCTTCTATTTTAGTCTTAAGGTGGAGTATGACAAACTAGCCAATGAGAAGACAGAGATGCAGCGCCACTATGTCATGGTAAGATTATGTTACAATAGGGAGCAATTATGGGTCCAAATTGCAAGGCTTGTTGAAGATCTAGTTGGGGTGGAGTGAGACATGCTATTGTGATCACCTGTGTGGTGGTTAGGGCGGGTTGAATGTCAGGTACAGGCCTGTGAAAGCCCCCAGGGGGGTTGGATGTAGCTGGTTGTTATGGAGGAACTCTTCCTTCACAGGCAGGCGGCAGTGGGCTGAGGCTCCATTATAGTTTGCCCCTGATCTCCAAGGGTCGACTGCAGCTTTGCCCTCTGTGTGTGCTGATCTGATTATTCTCCTAGGAGACTCCACGCTCAGACATATGCATGGCCATAAATTAGGTGTGAGCTGATGGTGGAGGGCCTGAACAGCCAGCGTGTGGGAAAAGGCACCACAGCAAACAAAATGGAGGATGTATAGTGGAACATGTTGCAGTTTATTTTGATTTACTTTTTGCATAAATTATTAGATTTTACTTAAGCAGCCTGTTGGGAAAACATAGGTGTGTCTATGATGTAGACATAAGCTCAGACATGATGCAATCAGGGGGTTCTTGTGTGGCAGTGTACTCTGTTGTCCCAGGTAAACACACCGGGATGACTTAAACCAACGCATGCAGGCTTAAGTTAAACATTCTTTTCACAGGAAAACAACATGTCAGCCTGACAGCAAGGGGGTTAGGTAAACATGTAGGGAACTATCCCACAGCCAGCACTGGGTGTCAGGTTACTCTATGGCTGTGGGGCTCTGATCTCAGACAGAATGGCTCTCTTGTTTGAGAGTAATTTTCGAAGAAGCTAATGGACTGAATAATGCATTGGCCTCATCAAATAGACGCTGACTGGAAAGCCATTTCTGCCCTGGCTGCCACTTGTGGGCTCCACGGATTACATTTCACCCAGACAGACTGACCTGGCTCGAAATATCAAGAGTGTTGAGCAATTGCGTTACGCTAAGTAAATAGACATGCTGGGGATCTGAGGGTTTAAGATGTTAATCAATAAATCAAACCCTTTATTCTCTGTGCCCACACTATAAATAAAAAAATATAGATTTATTGGTTATTAGCTGTTGGATGCTTTTAGGATTCTCTTTGTAGCAGTTTCTGTTTTAACACGTTTGCCTGCTGAAGTTAAATCAGCTTTTAATCATAATAATTAAAGCGGTGTGATGATGATATAATTGGTATGGTGATAAATTCAGCTGGTTTGTGGTAAATATCAGTACGTTTTAAATTACAGTTAAACAAAAAAGACAAAGGTAGCTTTTATAAAGATAAATAGCAGGGCTTTGTATCCTCGTGACTGACTTTGAGTTAGAGAGATGATTAATGAAAATAATGTTTGTTTTCATTTCAGTATTATGAGATGTCCTACGGGCTGAACATAGAGATGCACAAACAGGTAGGTATCAACACACTCCTCATTTTTTCAGCTCACTGGTTTTCCACAGTGTCGAGGGGGATGTCAGACCCAGGGGGAGCTGCTCATATTCTGTGAACTGAACTGAACATGGGTAGCTGGCTGTAAACAACTGCTTGTGCTGAGCACAAACAAGAGAGTACAGTTGTAAACCTGCATTGTTGTGACGCTTTGTTTGAAATTTGTGAGTGGTGGTGTAACGCTTGGATTTGTCTGGGCCTTCTGATAAGATTAAAGGTAGACTTTGGCGAGCTCGGCCTTTGACTACATGATTAAAGACTGATGATTGCTGATAGGTCAGTATTTCTCTGTAAGATTAACAGTAATTACAAAAGAGGGTCAAAAGTCTTTAAGTCACTTAGATTGTGCTTATTGTTATCTAAAGATCCCATATTGCTTCATAGATCAATCATATCGATACTTGAGGAGATGAAGATTGTATGAATGAGTAATCCTTACATTCCTGTGGTCACTGCTGTTGAACCAGTCAGGCTGCCCCTATTCCCAACACACTTTAGCTTGGTTAATGACAGCATTGGGGGCCTGTTGGATTGGTGTGGTGGGGTGATCCATCAGTGTCTCGGCCGGGTGTCACACTGCCACATGTCTGTCAGGGCTCGGGCCTCTCTGATAGCTTCTGTCAGGCACTTATCGCCAAGCAGAGGAAAAGAGGAGGAGGGGGATGGGAGCTGGAGACAAGTTGGAGAAGAGAGTCAGGGGGAGGGGCAACGGCCCAGCTTTGTGTAAACAGGTTAATCGACTGATCCATTTTAGCGCCTGACTTTTATCAGGAACCTCAACAGAGCTGATGGAAGCACTTGAATAATTCATCAGTGGGGCCCTAACCTGCTGAACGTCATGTTTGTGAGCAAACAGTGTGGGCCCCGTCCATGCTGCTCCCCCAGCTTTTGGCTCAGGCAGGGGAGGAGGAGAAGACGGGGAGTGGTTAACAGGCAGTGTTGAGGTGGATTATTGGATGCACATAGGCATATTATTTTCCTGCCAGGAGATTTATTCCATAGTGAGGAAATCCATTCCTCTAACTGTGCCTTTTTCATTACTGTGTAGGGACATAATTTAGATTTCAAAATGCACACCAGTGCAGCTCAGATGGACTGATGTGGCGGTGTTATCTGATCCTCCATCAGCCGTGTCAGTATGTAGGAGCTAATTTCTGCCGCGTGATGTCGGCCTCTAATTACCATCATCTGCTGCTTGTTTCCCACAGTTGCACAGGGTTTGGGGTGTTGTTGGGGCCCAATCAGATTTGGCTCTTACCTTTAGTCGTAACAGGGACGTAAGACAAATAGCAGGGGAAATCATTTGCTAAGTAGCAAACTATCTGCCATATGCTGAGCCAAAACAAACTTGGTTAGCCAGTGGGCTGTCTTGAGTGTTCATGCAAAGGAGGCGTGCAGTGAAAAGTGGTTGGAGAAACTGTGGCTGTTCAATCCATCACTGCTCCCATATCCTCAATCTGTCATCTGGGACTGGTTTCTGGAGTACTACAGTGTAATAATTTCAGGGTGTGAACTGTGTGTGTCGGGTCCACTTATATAAACACAAAGATGTTGTATTTTAAAATATGGTTTTATGTCTTTGTGCTGCTTTTGTTCAAGCAGTTTTCAAGACCTCACCTGACTGACTGCTGCTACCCACAAGGTTAAACATGGTAATTAAGTAGCCTCCACTTAGGTAAACATTCAATACGGAAAACTTAAAATGCCAATTTGAAATTTATTTGTACTCGCCCCACATTAACAAAAGGACTGAGGCTTTGTGTAATATCTCCATTTAGTGGAAACATGCACCCTCTGGCTTTGAAGAGCTAGAAAAAGTACTAGTGCTAGGGAAGTACGGGTATAGTTTTTTCCCAGTAGAAAAATCAGGAAATGGGTGAGACTGTCATCTTGGAAAAATACGGGCCCTTTTAAATCTGTCTAGTCAAGCATTGTTTATAGGTGGACCACGTGACCAGAACTACCAGTTGTTTTCCGCTTGTATTTAATCCTCATCACTGTCTCACCTCCATTTTCCCGCTGCTGATAGCAACAGGCGAATGCCTTTCTGCACACCATTGACGAGCCAGCCTGAGAGTGCTCTTAAAGTGGTGCTACACAGGTCCGAGTACCTGTAATTGTGTAGCAGCCGCACAAATCTAGCCTCTCAAGGGCCAAGCTGTCATCTACTTAAAGTGACAACAGCCTCATTTTTATCTGCCTGCAGAACAAAAACTCTCCCCAGCTCTGCACTGTATCTATTTTGACAGCTGAGGCAAGCTGAGCTGATGCCTTTTCCATGTATTTGCATGTTGTGTTGTGAGAGTGAGGCTGCCAGTTGTTTAGGGCACACTGGATCAGCCACCTCCTGACCTCTCCCAGCCAGCTGTCACCATGACACTAAGCTACCGAGGAATGGACTCTGTGCACAGGGCCTTTCCACAAATCCTGTCAAATGTTCGACAGCTATTGACATGGCTTATCTCAACAAACATGGATTATACAGGCTCTGTAGCTTTTCAACCATTTCTGAGGGTCTTCTTGAGCTCTTTCTAGAGCACTTACTGCATTGCATTAATACTAATGCCATAAAAATCACTATCTGGCCTTTTTGTTGCATTATTGGTTGTAGGTCACATTTATTTTGTGAGGCTAGGTTTTCTCATGCAGACAGCTGTCAACATTGGTATCATATGGACTGTTGTGCTTTAGTGCTGTCGTAAGGGTTAAACATTGTTCAAAATGTTTGACTCTAGTTCTGATGCCTTTTGCTTTGGTAATGTACAGAGTGAAACAGTTTGCAATTCCAATCTTATCAAACAGTTAATAATAAATTATATTACACATTATGGTTGAATCTTTAGTTTCATTTTTTAATCTTATCAGCATTTTTATTTACTTAAAGCGTAATAATATTAAAAATATAAAAATATTTGCTGCAGTGCGGTTTAAATTATGTCGTCCATTTCACCTCTTTATTTTCGTGTTTCAACAGCCTGGAATTTTTTTTCACGTACAACAACCTTATAGCTTACAAGATCTGTAATTTGGTAACATGTTACTGGTATCAAACAACAACAATATTTTTTGATGTTTCATTGTAAGTAAGCAACAAAATCATTCCCATAAAAGTTTGTTACTCGGCTCTGGCTGCCATACATCCCCTTTACATTATTGCTGCTGATCCCAGGCTTTAGGGAGTTTTGTCTGATATTTCATCTTCGCCTTGTTTGTCTGAATGGCTTTCCTGGCTAAGTGGCTATCCATGTTGCAGCTTGGGTCAGCAGGTCTCGTTCTGTTAGACATTACTCTCCAATCTCTCTGGCTCTGCACAGAGGTAATACGTCTGGCTGCCAAAACTGCCTGGCATTTCTGCCATGTGTAATAAATAAGCTGGCAGTCTGCAAAGTACATTGTGTGTGCTGCTCCAAATGAGAAATCGGAGAAAATCCCTGTGATGTGTTTGTGTTCCGCAGTGGCCCTGGGTTGAACTGCAGCTCATAAATTCCACAGATGATGTAGCTCTGGCACTGTTATTTTTTTGCTCCCAGTGCAGAGCTTTAACCTGAGAGTCTCATCTCCCATCCCTGGAAGACGAAGGCAGAGTAAGCTGGCAGTGAAGTGTTTTTACAGGGGAGGGGTTGGATCACTCCCCCTCCACACACCTCTTCCCATTGCTATCCACCATTCATTTGATCGACAGGCTGAAAATTCAATTTAATGACCTGCCTCCAAGCACGTAATATGATTTTAAAGCCTGTTACGGTCAAGCAGAGGTGCCATTTGCATAATGATTCCAGCAAGATAGGGCTGCAGCCGTTGCCATGGCATTTTGTAGACAAGCAGAAGAATGGAGGCAGGAATCTGTGGATGGATGGGAGGCTGTGAGGGTAGTGGGTTGGGCAGCTGATTGCAGTGAGAAATGGCCCATGCTTCTGTCTTGGAAAGGTAGCGCTGTGGCAATATACACTCCCAATATTTACTGGCTGGTAGTCATGTCCTAATAGTACTGATCACAGACTTGAGCAATGCTATCCTCAAGATCATTATGGTTTGTAATCCTTCCTCAGTCTGTAGTTATAACCTTTAATGTAATTGTTTAAAAATGTCACACATAAGTAAGCAGTGCAGTCTGGTCAGCAGGGCGCACTTCTCGGGATGTGGTTGTGTGGTTTAACTTAGGCCCTGTCCACACGTAGCAGGGTATCTCACAAACCGAAGATATTTATCTTCGGTTTGACCTGTCATCC
>JAQQAE010000537.1:0-14233 GCA_029823295.1 Pseudamia nigra
ATGAATGAGCAAAAAATTTTTATACTATCAAAAACAGTCACATAAGCTACCGTATTTTCCGCACTATAAGGCGCACCGGATTATAAGGTGCAGTGTCATATTTGGACAAAATTGACGGCGTTTAGGTGCGCCTTATAGTGCGGAAATTACGGTAAGTGTTTGTATTATTCAACATTTTTACACCAATTTTTACACTTTTACTGCAAATGAATATCGGCTCCTTAATTACTAATAATCGATATCGGTCCTGGAAAACCCATATTGGTCGACCACTGGTCACCTTGCTGAACGCTTTAAGTGTGGTGTTTTAATTCCACTCAGACTGACACGGTGCACACCTGTGTTGATGGCTGTGTGTTTTCCAGAGATGTGAGGAGGGTGCTGTTCGTTCCGTATGCTCTCCATGACAGAGACGCCTACACCAAGACGGCCAGAGACAAGTTTAAAACTCTAGGTGAGCGTCCTGACCGGAACCACACGGGAGTTCTGGACTCAGTCAGCGATGTTCACCGGGAGGGAGGAGCGCAACGTGAACCACCAGTCAATTATGACATTAATACTGAAGACCAAATTGTGAAAGAACACGTATGGAATCACGGAGTAAATTAAAGTTTTAAACAACCCAGAACATGCTTTAAATTTTAGATTGTCCAATGTGGACACATTTAGCTTTAATGAAACGCATGGCGTTCACCTGGAATGTTTTTCAGACTCACAGGTGTGTCTTTTCTAGCGTTAATTTGTGTCATTTCTTGTCTTCTTGATGTGCTTTGGACCATGGGTTGTTTTGTGCAGAGGAGGGGTGGGTTCAGCGTCAGCAGCTACTACGACTACTGTACAAATCCATAATATGACAAAAATGCATAAAGAGTCAGACAGTCCATCATTACTCTTACGATCAGAGGGCTGATACACACCCCGCCTGTGTGCACAGCCATACTTCTGAATCATCCACGTCTTTTTATGCCTTCATTTTATTCATTCATGCATTCATCGAACAGAAAAAAAAAATATGATTCACTATCTTGTAATTACAACTTATGGATCGTAATATTACAGTAGATACAACTGTGGTGCGTTCACTGCCCCTCGGTTTTGTAACCAACCACTATTTTTGCAGTATTTAGAAAGTATGGAATCACGCGCGTTTCTGATATATTTCATGTGCATTAACCCAGGATATGAGATTCTGATACGTATGGTAACATATTCTGATACGTGCTCACTAAGAAGCATTAATATTTTCCATGTCTCAGTCCAGGAAAGAAATAAAAGCGGATTAAATCTCACAGTGCCATGTTCCTACTGTCTGTAGCAAAGAAGAAGGGATTCCTGAAAGCATCGACTGTTCTCATAGTTACAAGAAAAGGTCTCATAATTATGAAAAAGATCTTGTAATTATGAGATACGGAGTCTAAAACTATTTTTCTTCAGTGAACGCAACGTGCCGCTGTAGTTTAAGGCTGTTGTTTACTACATCGTTCCATACGTGTCCTTTCACAGTTGGGAAGTCTTCACGATTAATGTTTCAATGTTGAAAGTAATGCAAATAAAGAAAAAGAGATGTGTTTAAAATCGGTTTCATCTGCTTTGCAGGTTATGAGGTTGACGGCATCCACGAGGCCTCGGATCCTGTTGAGGCCGTCCAGAAGGCTGAGGGAATTTTTATAGGTGAGGAATGATGGCACTATGTTTACTCAACCCCTTATTATTATTTTTTTTAATAGAAGAAATAAACCTTCTTTCCTAACCTGTCCCTGTAGGAGGAGGAAACACCTTTCGGCTGCTGAAGAGTCTGTACGACAATAACGTGGTGTCAGAGATCAGGAAGAGGGTCCTCGAGGTGACACGCGATTCCCTCCACTGCTGCATATGTGTCCTCGTTCACGTCCTTCTGTCCTTATTCCTCTGTCCCTCTGGTTATCTTTGTCCTTCAGGATGGCGTCCCCTACATGGGCTCCAGCGCAGGTACTAATGTGGCCACCGTCAGCATCAGCACCACTAACGACATGCCCATTGTCTACCCGCCGTCCTTCGGTGCCATCGGCCTCGTTCCCTTCAACATCAACCCACACTACCTGGATGCTGACCCCAACAGCCGCCACATGGGGGTGAGTGGTCAGCGCAAACGAAATAACGGAAACGAGGAATTAAAAAAACAGTCTTAGCAAATTGGATTCTGTTGAGACCTGTTGTACAGGTGTGTGCTGATCATGTCTGACTTTTTCCACTTGATATGCAAATAAAGTGGGTCTTCGTCAGCTAAATGCACTTTCCGACTCAGAGGCTGTTCGAAGGCGACCATCAACATTTTGAAGTTGCATTGCAGCTGACAGCAGGAATCCTGTGGCAATACGTTAATCAACAGCATGCTTATTAATTTCTACCGGAATACAGTACACGCTACGGGACATTTCAGTTGACGTTAATATTCTAGCATTAGTACATTAACATACAGCCGGTGAGCAGACAGAGGAGCAGCTGCAGTGGACGGCCAGCATCGCTACGCTGCAGGTCTGAACAATAAGCACCACAGCTGATGTCAGACTGAAGACATGTCAATGACTCGCTCTTTCTTGCCTACGAATGTGTCGACTGTGCCCTGAATAATTTGATTGCTGTTCGTCATGGAATGCGTCCCGTTAGCGCTGTCCACATGATTGGATTGATTGGATTTGCCAGCACGGATGTCAGGGCCCGTTCAGACATTGCATTAAGTGTCGTCTGTGTTTCAAATTGCATGTTAGACTTACTCTTTGTCTTTATAAAAGGACTACCGTATTTTCCGGATTACAAGTCTCCGTTTTTTGCATAGTCTGGCTAGGGGAGCGACTTTTATTTTAAATAAATTTCGCCTATGGGGTGTTTGTCACACTGACAGCCGCTAGAGGTCACTGTAGGCTTGCGTACCTTCATCTGTCTCACTTCTGACGTCAAGCATGCGGAAAATACGGTACTCTGCATTAGACATGTTTCTGTAAACACATGTAATTTGCATTTAACATTTTCACATAAAACGTGCAGTCTACGATGTCGGCAAACTAGCTAGTAGCCAATCGTATATGGCGGACAGATACAAATAATTATGCCATTCAGCACAGCTTACAGCCTCACAGTTGTCAAGCTAATATGTCTGTTGTTTTTTTTAGCTACCAGATGTTGAAGGAATCTGAAATGCAGGTGGTAGGCCGTGTTGACCGGCAGGTCGCCCGCTTAATCATCTTAAATCAGTCATTTATTTGCACTGACCGACCTTCATTCCTTTGTGTACAAACTTTTGACTGCTGGTGTATTTTCTACCACATGCAGCACATTTGCACCATTGTTTAACCCAAGACTAGCATCCGTGAAAATGCTGATATGTGGATTTGTTTAGAGTGGAGCAGTATTTCTGCAGTTTATGATGGATATTCTTAAAAAAGACAAAGTTTGCAAGGTTCTCCATTGTTCTGAAGCTGCTGGATAAAGACACGTACGGGAGAAGCGACCTGCCCCACCTCAGGTTTTACAGCCTCGTGTTCGGAGCTGCACAGATAAGACGTTTATGATCCTCCGGCCTTTGTCCCACAGTTCACGGTGACGATCAGACCTCATTCAGTCCCGTCTTTGTCTGCACAGATTGGTCAGTCCTCCCTTTTTATTGACCTTTCACTCGGGGTTAGAACAGAACAAGCGTGAGGAAATGCATGTGTCGGTCTTTATTTGTAAAAAAAAAAACTAAACCACATCACTTTAAAAATGCGACCCCTAACCCTTAAATTCGTCACCAGGTTGGTGTTGGAAGATTAAAACTAATTCTCAGTTCGTGGCTAAGGCATGTGTCTGCAAATTCAGACCCAGTTCTGCTTCTTTCGTATGTCCTCGGTATCACATGCTTTATGAAAGCTTGTGACCTCAGGAAGCTGCGACAACTGCAGCCGACCTAAAATTTGATTTGTCAGCAAAATAAAGTTAGAGTTGTCTTTCCTACTCGCCTGATTTCCACAAATTTGGAAGGGTCGAGCTGGGGCCATGGAAGGACCGTAAGCTTTTGGCGTGGATACAGTTAAAACGGTCAATCCAGGAGTTTATCACTTTAACATTGTGAGATTTTTGGTGCATGCTTTGCAAATAAGATATGAATTTAGACTTAGGAGTGCACTCATCTCGCCTGTTATGTCACTGCAGGAGACCAGAGAGCAGAGGATCACCCAGTACCATGAAGAGACCGACACGTCTGTCCTGGTGAGACAAAAATCCACACGAAGACAGACAAAACCAAACTGGAAAATGTCTGAGTTCAGTTAAAACGTGAGGGAACTGCTTTTTTTTGGTCAGGTATCTGTACGGTTAAATATATGTAAAAAAGGGTGTTTTCCTTATTTTATTTTTGTATTTAAAGTGAAGAATTTGTCAGTTTCCCACTCATGATGCATATGGATTGAACGGAGGGTTGAATAACACACTGCCTGTTTTGTTTCTAACACCAGATCGTTTTAAATCATACATTTGTGAAACATGCTGTTTAGAGAAGAAACATGAACCAAACAGGCAAAATTAATGTCTTTTTTTTTTTTTAAAGGCTGTCAAAATTAACACGTTAATGTGGATTAATCCATTTGCATAATTAATTAGATTAAAATTTTTTAACACATTAACAAACAATAGCTATCAAGGAAAAAGTGATGAAATCTTATGTCACATTTGACCCACGTCGCTGCCAACTTCTTTAGTATTTACTTCTTCCAAGTCAATTTAAATGTAAAAGTATAAGTCTTTACACATTTTGAAACAAATTACATTAGTTATTGATGAAAACAATGAACCAAGTGTAAAAAAAAGCAAAAACATCATCAGCAGAACATTAGAGGTTCTGTTAAGAATAGAAAAAAATATACATACTTATTTTATATAAAATATACATTTTAATGTAAAATAAGTAATTTAATGTCTATGTCACCTTCTATCATGAGTGTTTTTGCTCCCACAAAATGAAAAACAAATGAGTACTAATGGTGATTCATCAAAATTAATCCAGTGACCCTGTGATTAATCAGATAAAAAAATTTTTATTGTTTTTTTTATATTGGGTGTTGTTAAAGAGGAGGTTCAGATTAAAAATGTACTTTTGTCATGGTGCATCTGTTAGGATGTAAAGAAGACCACAAGACTGAAAAAGAAAACGCAGGATTAAACAAATTAATTTACTATTAAATAGCCAAAGAAAAAAACCCTTGTGAGATATAATTATGAAATAAACAATGTGTGAATTAAAATAATGGGAGTGATTAAAGGAAACAAATGACTAAATGGGTGAAAGGACCAAAAAAGACAGGAAGGCAAAGGAAATAAGAAATTTCAAAATAGGAGTGATTTAAAATGGCAATTTTTATTGCAGGTGTTGTTTCTGTGTCAGATTTTGTTCTTTTGATGTGAATGTTTTTAATCTTTTTGTGCCTTTGTCATTTTTGTCTTTTTCTACGTTGTTTTTGCTTTGCCTCTTTTTAGTGTTTCAGCAGAAGTCCCATAAGTTGCCTTTTATATCATTTTCATCTATTTTGTGTCTTATGGTGGTTTTTTTTTGTCTTTTCTTCTGTATTGATTTGATCTTTTTATGCATTTTACATCGTTTTAGGTCATTTTCATGTCCCGTGTATCTTTTCGCCTCTTTTCTGTAGCTTCTATTTCCTCACATTTCATTACTTTTGTGTTTTTTATTCTATTTTTGTCATGTCTTTTATGTTATTTTGCATCTTTCACTAATAAATTAATAAACTAAAACCACATAAATTCATCAGATTCCACATAAATTTGATTATTCGATATTCTTTGTGACCGGCAAGAACATTTTTAACATGCCATGATTTTTACTCTCATCACTCTGTACAAACTGAATCCATTTCAATATTGCATAACACGGCAACGATGGCATTACATCATGAGTTTACTTTCAACAATCCACCATATGTCTCCTTAACTGATTAAATAATGATTTAATTTTCCGTTGCTGTGAGTGGTGAACGTTGCGTTCATTGTTTTAGGGTCTGAGAGAGGGATCCATGCTGCTGGTGGAAGGAAACAAAGCCACGCTGCTGGGGACGACGAAGGCCAGGCTCTTCAGCAGGTAAGAAACACATGCACAACGTCAGGGCGTATAATCAAAAAATATGAGCCGCTGCTTGCAACGGGAATAAAAACGGCACAACTGAAACTCCGTATTTATTAGAAAATTGGACCAACTCAATTTTTGGTTCAAATCTGGCTTATTTTCTCATTTTTCTTCAGGTCTTGTTCATTTTTCTGACCATTTTGTACCTTCTTGTTTCTTATGCAGATCCTTTTTTCTCTGATTATTTTGTTTGTTGCTCCCTGCTTTTTGCTTTCATTTTATAATTACAATAAATTTAATGTCAAGTTTTTTCTTTGTATGGCAGTGCAGGGGGTTGTGTGCTTCTCAGCTTGTATTTGTGGATGCAGCAACAAACTGTTTAGTCATTACTGGAACTTTTGGAAATTGTTGCACTGTTTGTCTTTGGAGTCTTTCACATCATCTTTTCTTCAGAAAAACCGTTTTAGAAACAAAATGGGCTCATAAATTCACAATAAATGACATGTCTCTATCTTCTAACACGGCGTTTGAATGTTCGCATTATATTTTAGGTTACATTTCACACAGCATCTTGTGTCTTGAGTGTTGCTGCTTTACGAAACACTTTTTGTGTTGTAGAGGAAAACCATGTGTGGAGTACGACCCCGGCAGTGACCTCAGCTTCCTGCTCACACGCTGACCAATCAGAGGGAGGAATACATTAAAGTGACCATCACAGCTGTAGAAGTCCAACTCTTTGTTGATGAATGACAGCAGAATAAATATTTTTGAACAAACATCTGTTGTGTGGCTATTAAGTCTCTAAACATCCTGATTAAACATTTCCAGCTTTTATTTTATATTACAGACTTTATATACATCTCAAAACCTGAAAAAGATGGATTTTTCACAGTATGACCTTGAAGTTACAACCAAAATGTGTTTGTCAGGCCATGACCACACCAAACGTTTAATTTTCTCACTGTCGCCAGATTTTTGCAGAAAGCTGTGCTTTCTTGCGGAGCCACATCGCGCAGCGATGCCGACTTTTTTGCACGTACGCCACTGTCTGCGGCGATAACATGCCATGATCCTCCAACCTCCACAAGCTACCTCCGGTGAGAACAGGCAGAGGAGAAATGTGGAGCGCTGTGCATTGTTGTGATGGTCTTCTGGTGGCCACATGGTGCGTACGGCGGCCATGTGGTTTTGGTTGTGCCATCATGGACGTGTTGGTTTTGTCACATTTGGGCCTTTCTGCAGTCCTCTGCTGAAAACTGGTGGAAAATTCAAACAGGTGTGGACTCTTCGCGACCAGTAGTTCTTCATGGCGTCTACACCGGCATCCTCATGTTCTGCAGAGAACGGCGCCTAATGAGAGGGGTTTGGTAAAAAGTCCAAGCAAGGGGCAACAACCAGGGCTGGTCAGTGAGGCCAATGCTCACTAAGTAACTAAGTTGTAATACCGCTGCTTGGCCACTGGGGAATCAATCATCCGGCTCCAAGAAGCTTTTTTCCCTCATAGATACATATGATTCTTTCTGAAAATACTAAGCGAATACATTTTTTCATGGGTCATCATGGTCTCAAACGTTCTATTTGGACCCGCTAAGTAATGTGATGGTCCATCTTCAACTTTTTGCACCAATATTAAGATATTACAGCAAATAATCAAATCACTGCCGTGTTGGGGTTTGATTGACATGTTGCCATAGCAACAGCTTGCTTGTTAAGTTGGACCGATTCGGACGTTCGTATTCTCTATATGTTCATAGTTATACATGACATACACTCGACTGCAGCTGTGGGTGTTTACACAAACAACACCATCATATGACTTTGACACTGCGTGAAGTTTTACCGCATCAGTAAGCTAGCGGCTAATATTAGCTTCCCATGAGTCCCCTGGCATGAACGCTTTATAAGCCCCGCTGCCGTTCGTCCAAATATGGTCACATCCTGTTTTTGGCCCCAATATATCGTCCAGGAAGTGACGACCCCATTGGCCTCAAAACGACCCTTCAGAAACTAATGGGTGACGTCACGGTCACTTTGTCCAGTTTTATATACAATCAATGGTCCAAGTGAGTGCGTGATTCATTTTAAGAATAGAAAAAGAAAACATGGCAACATGTTTATTTCAGCTCAAATGTGAAATCATCTCTGTATGAAATAGTTAATTTTATTCTCTAGGTGAAAGAATACATACATCAAAAACAGTCAACAGTTTCTCATAGCAGTAGACAGACACGGAAAACGACAGACAGACAGACGGACGCTTCAGGGCTGCCTTCGCTTCACTGTGTTCACTCACATTTCACTTTCTTTTAGTGCAGGTGGACTGGAGCGTTAAAATAAAAACTTACTGATTATAAGTGTGTTGACAGTGAGCGCTGGAGTGAACAGGCTCAGGGTGAACTGAGTGAGTGAAGGGATTTCAGCCCGGACCCCAAGAGAAAACCATATCAATCTAATTTAAACACACGTCAAAAGAGAATATTAAAAATGGAGTCACTGAGTTGGGATGCACAGATAACACTCAGACAGTAATGTGTCATTTCTTACCAATGAACACCTCGAGTGACCCGGTGAACTTATTAACAAAACTTCCCAAAATCAATTGTGGCATGTCCCTGTGATGCAAACTAGACATAAAATACAACACGATGTATAAGAATAGACTTTGAAAATGACTAAATAAGTATAAGATTAATCAACAAACTATTAAAGTGAACAAAAAAAATAAGCGAAACAGCAAAAAAAATGGACAAAAATTATCAATATAATGAAACAAAATGTGTACAAAACAGTGAAAAAGGGAAATGCCAAGCCAATAAAAAAAAAAATCCTTTTTTCGCTTCTGACCTAAAATTTACACCAACAGATATCAAAGATCCAAACAATAAAAAAGTCAAGACTCAGCTGACTCTCGTTTTCTGACGGCATTCGAAGAGGACATGAAACAAAGCATCACGGTTCATTGAAGGGTTCGACAACCTCGGGCCCACGACCCATTATTTTTACCCAGTTAGTTTTTGAAAAGTGACTATCGACAGTTTGACACCGAGTCCAATGAATAATATTCAATCAAAACTGGCAACAAAAATGTGAGCGACATGCTTTTTGCCTCTGCCCTGATGAACTTGAGGCATATTTTCAGATCTGTTCTCGAATCGGGGAAGTGCGTGCGTCAGTTCTAACACTTTTTGCTTCAGATGTTCTCCAACTTTTATATAAAATACCCACATATGTTTGTGACAAACTGCACCAATTTAAAATCCTGCTGGAATATCACACACCTCATGATGAGTTTATGTCAAATACAGAGCGTTCCCCAGTTCCTACCGAGTTGGGTTAACACGCCGGCTGGGGAAAGTTGTAACAACGGGACAAAAGAAACAAAAACAGAGTACGCGCCGTGGAATATTATCGCTGCTGTCACATTGAAATTGAGCTAATATTTTCCGAAAAATGTTAAAATGTGTCAGTTTCAACATCTGATGTGTTTATATGTTCTACTTGGAATAAACGATGGGTCTGTGAGATTTGCATATCATTGCATTCTGTTTTTATTCACATGCACTTTTTTAAAAACACCAGCAGGCGCACTGTAACATTAATAAAATTAATAAGTTATTCTTAGTTTCCTGTAAGGGGATGGCTGGAACACTTTCAAAATGTTCTCATCAGCCACCGTCTAGCTAACTGTGTTAGCATAGTGGTCTGACAGTAGCATGGGGAAAATCTATCAACATGTTGCCTGAAAAACCTCAATACTGACCCCTGTTGGTGGCAAAGTGGAATAAAACGGTGTCAGCTTACTTAAAATCCAACTAAAATAAAGCAGAGTTAACGTTATTCGTCGTTTCACGTCGTCTTCAGCTGTCACCAGAGATGTGCTGAAAAGAGTAGCAGTAGCAGATTAATATGTCAAATATCTTAACACACTTTTATGTCAAGTGATCCAGGAAGTCCATGAGGTGCTACGAGATTCTGAAAAAAGCTCGTCGATTGCAGCGAGAGAAAATAATTGAACTAACATTTGCTGCATGTGACTCGACTGGTCCCTGGTAAAAACGCAGTGATTTCAAACCTCTCAGAATATAGAAAGTAGGAAAATTATACGCAGATGAAAGAATAATTAGGGATTAAAAGACAGCTTTTAGCAGCCTACTTCAAAATATTGCCTAGAGTTGCTTTTTGATAAATGTATGATGAACAAATTACATGGTTTATTTCTGCTACATTTTTGTGCGAGTGCCGTTACACGTATCTACAGGAATGTTCAGAGCTAACAGGGCAAAACCAAGGGTATTGTTTACATTTTTACTGTCTACAAATCCTATGGAAATAACCAGCAATAACATGACCCTATGGCAAAGACCAACTAATCTACCGCATTTTCCGCATGATAAGGCGCACAGAAAATTCTTTATTTTTCTCAAAAATCGACAGTGCGCCTTATGGTGCGTAGCGCCTTGTGTATGGATTTATTCTGGTTTGTGCTCACTGACCTCGAACCGATTTTACCATATGTGGTACACGGCGCTCAAAAATCTGTCAAAATGTTTTAGTACGGTACGACTTTGCCGCACCACTTATAGGAGCATTACGGTAATCAGGAGCCTCGTGGAGTGATACGTATTGTGCTGTACTGGGCCGTATCACTCCCAGTACGTTTCACGGTGTAGGTGACGTGTCACATATATGTGTTACGTACACCTCAACAGGTCAGCAGTGATACCGTAGGAAGCAACACGAAGCGGATTTCAAACTCACCGAACAGAGGCAGAGAGACAACCCGGACCCACCTCCAGTCCGGGCGGATTAACCAAAGAACTCCAACCGCCAGACACCAGCGCCAACAGGCCGAACAAAGCCAAACCGCGAGCACCGGACAACAGAAGGCCAACATACACGGACGAGCCACGCCACCACCCGCCAATGGACCGCAGAGGCACCCGTCCCAAGCGCCGTCCGAGCCCCCACCAAAGCCGGAACCACCACCGAACAGCCAAGCAATAGCAACACGACCGACCCGGACAACGACGAGAGGGATCCGGACCCGCCCAACTGCCAAACAAAGACGCTGAAGAGGAAGGACCCGACGGGCCCGCGGGAGAGGAACGAACCCAAAAAGTGACTGTACCGTATTGTTTTGTATTTTACATGCTACAACTGAACAATGTTGAGAGTTACAGTATTTTGAATGAGTTGAATAGTTTGACTTATCCAACTTTTGCGTCGCTTCGTGCGCCTTATGTACGGAGAAAGATCATAAATGGATCATTTTTTGATTATGTGCCTTATAATGCGTTGCGCCTTTTGGAGCGGACAATACGGTAATCTCTCCGAATCGGTGTCGTCCAGTATCTACGCTGCTTGTTGCTTTATCGCTGTATCATCTTTGGCTCGTTGGCCTTGATTTGTAAAGACCCTGCAAGTACAGGTGAATAGAATTCAAAATTGAGAGCAAACAGATGAGACTCTACCTGTTGCTGTTTTTAAATCTTGTTTAAAAATGCACCATTTTTTTGTTATCATACTCTGTTTTTAGATATTTTTGGAATTCTTACATTCAAGTCCCTCTGTTTTTACCTGTACTTGTAACTTTTACTGTCTTGGTTTTGTTAATTCCCGTCTCATTTTATTGTTCAGCACTTTGGTTCCTCTGGTTTGCTCTCAAGGTTATTCTTGGGTTTGCTTTACACCGTATAAATACAATTAAAGTTGAATTGAATCTACATGGACAGTGGGGTTGTAGGATGACTGCTGATCACCTTTTTATGATTTTATGATGCTAACAAAAGTACAAAAAAATCCCCAAAACAGACTTTTCCTTTAATGTGTTCAAATATGAAAAGCTACCAAAGTGGTCATTACATTGTAAAATCACTTGGTCCAAAAAGAAGAATTATTCCTCCTTTTACAAACCAATATCCAAGTCGGGATTAGAACACAGACTTTTCTTCCTTCACATGTGAACACTGGTGCCAGAGTTCAGTAAATGGAGAGATTCTGCATCAGTGTCATCTGTGCACCCGAACGTCAACACCAGAAACCAGGAAACCACGAAACTGACAGAGAGAAGAAAAACTATGGAAAATGTGTCCATCGCTGTGTCCTGTGGAGTTATTTCATAGTGATTAAATGGATTAATATAGAGACTTTAAACATCAGTTCCTGATGCTAACCCAATATGGGTAAATTTATGGCAATGTTTTTTTTTTTTTTTCTTTTTTGCCTTTATATTAAATTCTCACTCACACGTGCATTCATTCAAATAAAATAGCAACCTGTGTTCGAACAACGGTGTATTTTTGTCCTAAGCAAAGCTGCCTATTAGGACTGAAAACTGAAGAAAATAATACTTAAAAGAAAACAGGCACGAGAGTGAAGAAGCCTCAGTGCAGGGCAGAGGGTTTAGAATTGAAATCTCAAACACTATGGGTTTTTAAAAAAATATTTTTTGAAATGATCTGGGCTGTAATTATCTTTATTTGGCAGAAATTATATTAAAAAAATACTGCAATCACCCCACCAGCGTCCCAAAGCGGAACAGAAAAGACATGAGAGCAAATTAAAACATCTTGATTTTCAGACCTAGCCCTGAACGCAGCTCAGCAGCCACGTCACATACAGTATGATGGACTTAATGCTGGCACTGTTCTTATTATCATCATATTTCATTATTGCTGTCGGTCTCGTATGATCAGGACCAGGTGATGGTGCTGGCGTAAAAATGTTCAGCACAGTTACATATGGAGCCACACACCGGACCAAACTGACTGACCAGACTTTACCACAAGGTGTCGCACTCAAATGAGAGTGAATCGGATTGAAATGACTTCAGTTCACTAACAGGCAGTAACACACCTTTAAGAGGCTTTGAAAACCATTAGTAACCACTATTTCATAAAAATGAGGGCTAATACACCACTAATAAGGTGCAACCGTCTGGCCATGCAAGATAAAAGCAGGTCCAAAATCATCAGTGTTTTTCAGCATCCAACCTCTTTCACCAGCTTCAAATCTGACGAGCTGCAGAGTCGTTGACACTAAGTAGCTCATATCTCCTATCTTTCTCTTCAATCTATGAAATGGATGTAAAATGCTGCACAATCATCTTCACCTCCCTCTAATGTGAACATGTCGGTGACCTCAGCTTTGTAGCACATGTATTCGTCACGTTATTCCTAATCCACGTTACTGCGTCCACATTACGTTATGGCTAAAAGCTAAAGCGTACGCACGTGCCCCATCCCTCAACTTCACACTTGGACTGTGTTGCGACGTCATGAATTTTAAAAACCTACTTTTGAGCATTTAGACAGAAATCCAGAACACATAATTACTTCTGACCCTGTTTGCAGCGATAGTGCACTGTAAGCAGTTTTACGGTCGTGTCTTTTATTGTGGTCCATGTGGAAAATGCAGGCTAACCTTGGTTCCTGTTTCACACTTGACACACCCAGTTACAAAGACAAATGCCAGTTCAGCCGGTTAGAATAAATCAAACTTTTACACTGGACTGAACCAGAAAAACAGGATCATGCCTCAGTGCTCCTTGTGGAAAATGAAGACAATGCGAACGTCAATGGTAAGATTCTTACAGAATGGAAAAGTACCACTTTTGTTTTTTATCTGAATCGCAGTGGACATCGCATAACCATAATCATCTAGGTTAGTCAGCTCAGATAGATTTTCACGATTATATAACCATTTTATCCTCCGTACCACTAAGCTTCATGCTTTATTATTTTACATTAAGGCTATTATTTTTAACTTTCTCCTGCAAAATCACCTTAGGGTGTATTTCATTGATTTCATATATTTATACAACTATATTGTGTGGACACCATGTTATAAAGACTATGAAATAAAAAAAGAAAACAAAGAAAAATGGTGACAGTTAAACTTGGGTTAACATCAAGCAAAGACAGTAAATATCACCTTTTTTTTGAGGAGAGACTACGCTCTCTCTCACACCATCTCCATCTACTGGAGGCCCACTACCTACACTTACTCAACAGCAGTTCTGGACTTTCAGAGCAAACACCAACAATTTTAGGATTGGAAAAAAAATGTGCAAATTACGTACATTAAATAGCGATTGGCAAACAGAAATGTGGGGTTTTCCAGGCCAAGCGCTAAGCCTTTTGTTTG
>JAQQAE010000537.1:14333-32338 GCA_029823295.1 Pseudamia nigra
AATGCAGTCAGAGTATTCAGAATGCATTTCGAATGCCGTACGAGTTCGGTTCGACTGCTGGTCGCAGTTCCAGCTCACTGGAGGCACTTTTGGAACATTCGGGCAGGATTTGAAGTTGATTGCCATTTCGCTTCATCCTCAAATGCAATCAGAAGCTTTTGAATGCTAGAAAGGTTGGAATGCAGTAAGGATATTAAGAAGGCAGTCATAGTGCAGTTAGATTACACTTCGAATGCCATTCGATAATTCTCCACTTCGAATGCACCTCAAAGTTTAAGCATGAGCAAAACATTTGGGACGACCACAAGAATGGGCTTGATTATTTGGAATGCACTCAGTGTAGTCAGAATTTTCAGAAAGCACTCCGAATATCCAGGAATATACAAAGATATTTCATTCTGATGCTAGTGTGACAGGGAAAAGGCAAAATTAATGTGGGTCGAAAATTAACCCACTGCTTAAGGGTCATAAAGTCTATTCGAAGTGGGATCTAGGGCGTACTCTCACTACCAGTCTGTGCCGTGACCAAGCACATTCACATCCCAAAATGCAGATGGTTTGAGTGTGTGTGCAACCAAGGCCCTGACGTGGTGGGCCAAAGCACAGCACAGTTGCTCGTGCATGAATACGAGCATGCAAATCCATATTACAACCAGATATACCGTATAACTCTCTTCCCCTACTGCTTCTGCATGTGGGCAGCGTGGTGTATTTGAAAATCGCCGCCTTACATTATAGAGAAATCCAGTAGAAGCTTGCATGTGACCACAAATGACTCAAACATAAGCCACAAAATCAGTTATATAGTAATAAGTTATATATGTGTTATTGTGATGTGATCTCATATATAGATACTGTATATATAGACGTATCTGCATCTCAGCCGATGAGTGTGGGAGTACGGAGGAGTAACAATTGAGCTTTGTTGCTGCTCGGACCAAAGGACCTCAGTGTGAATACGCCCCTACATGGTGGTTCTAAAAAGTCTTGCTTCATAATTACTTCCATTCACAGTCTACTTTTCACTCAAAGACAATTTCGTTTTGTTCCAGCTCTCATTCTCTTTATTTGGAACTTGATGGTAGTGGTGGTGTTTTTTAAACTGTTGCTCCATTATTCAGATCAAGCGCTAACAGGAGCTGGGCTTTGACTTAGCAGAGGTTCTCCTGAAAGCTACACTACTAAGACTGTCAAAGGAGTCTGTTACACACATTTCACGACATATGCTGCTGTTTTATTACAATACATGACCTTTTAGCTTAACGTACCTACATTAGCTAATGATAGAATTAATTTACTTTCATGGCCTGTCACCTATTTGATTACATTATGGGAAGTTCACCTTAGTGTTACCAAATATGTCTGTGTATTAACATTTAGCAAGTAGCATTTAGCAAATAACATGTCTCAGTATGAGGACAGTGTTTCCAGGAAGATAGTTTGCATAGTTTCAACCTTTCTCAGCTCCAGTCTCTCATCCAAAACAACCAAAGATGAGAATGGCCAAAATGTCACACTAAAGGTTTTAAAACACTAGTCCTTAAAACAATGGGCGACAACCGTTTACTCTATAAATACTATGTGGAATGAGATACCAAGACATCACTGTGTGGGTTTAACTGATGTTTTGAAGCCTGTGTCCTTCTGAATGATTGGGGCCAGGATCGGGGGAGCTCATCATACAGTTGAAATAATAAATAGTATTTGACATTGTTGGTAGTGGAGCTTATTAAACAGAACTACAATCGACCTACTGGTATCAGAAACTGTAAAAGTTGGCATGATGTCAGTCAAAGCGCTACATCAGGGGTTTTCAATCATTGCCACAAAGGCTCAAGATACTGCACTTTTTCTTTCCAACCAGTCTCTTCAGTAGGTGATTTCACTGAAATCAGTGAAAACTCCTGCTTTAGTGAGTGGCTGGAAAATAAACCTGCAGTGTCCTGGCCCTTTGTGGTGATGGTTGAATACCTCTGCCTTACATCAAAGCCATGTATAAGCACGAAAATTATATTAACAGAACAATAGTTTGAAGATGGACCAGAACATTCATGATGTGAATGTGAAGATTTTTGTGTAGCAGCATATATTGGACACTGGTGGCATCACGTTACTGTGGACACCATGTCCAATTCTCTTACAAAGTCTACAGTAAGTAGGAATTACAAACAAATTTGATCTTACGTGATTTTCAACAATTCATCACATCTAGTCCCTCTCTTCTACTTTGATTGTGTTCACGTCTCACCTTGTACATGACGAAGATGAGCAGAGCCAGCAGCAGCAGACCTGCCAGTACAGCCAGAGCCACCACCCAGCCCGGTACCGGCTGAGGGGCGTCCGCCACCCACAGCACCGACACGCTCACCTGAAAACACACACTCCTGTTTTACATACTGGCAACATCGTTCACACTTCATATTTTAACACCCTGATGGTTGAGCCTTCAAAATAGATGGATCTTTCTGACACCACATATCACCACCCACTGTGGGCCATTTTGTAGACTTATCTTTGTGTAGATATTGTGTTTGTGTTCAAGTCTTACAGTTGTACTATTCGACGGCAGGTCAAACTCCAGCTTCTTGTATGGAATCTCTATGACACTGAAGGAAGCTATGGATTGAACCACATATGACCGATTCTGATTCTCAACCTGAACAAAAAGCAAAAGAAAAAAAAAACGGTGACAAGTTAGAACCGGCTGGTGAACTGATCAAATGGGAAAATATGGTCATATTTAGATAAGCGTGATGATTATTTAGAAAGCGGTGCGGATTATTTAATGACAGATGCATAATTATGGTTCTTCACTTCAGTATTTTGCTAAATTTTCATACATTTATATGGTATTGCATGCATCCATCCACCCCCAACCCATCCATCCATCCATCCATCTGTAAACCTACCCATCCATCCATCCACCCACAAACCCATCCATCCATTTACCCACCTGTCCATCCATCCATCCATCATTTTTATGCATCTTTACATTAAACCTTGTACTTTTTCACGTATACTGCAGTTGAATCCATACTACGGTACCACTTTTACAACAGCCTGCTTTTAAACGTACATATTTCTACTGTAGTAGCCACCTTTCCTTAAAAATTCATTAGATTTACCACTTATGACAGGAATCATTGCTGTAGTTGCAGATCTACAGTATTATGATGGCATTTGTGCATTTTCTTTTTAAATTTTGATTTCAGTCATGTTGCGCAGACATAGTAGTTTTTGTTCATATCCACCTTGAGGAAGTTGCTGACGTCCAGTCTGGAGTAAACAAAGAGGATGGCGTTCTTGCCCTTCTCCAAACGACCGACCTGACACTTGAGCCGCAGACACGCTGCTGTGTTACAGTCCTACACACACACACACACCCCCACACACACACGAAGCCACATGTAAACACAAAGCGACTCACTACAGTAACATTCTGCAAATAGTCTTGACAGGAGCCTTGGTCATCTCAGTGATTCTCTCACTTAAACTGGAGGATTTGGACATCTTTAAAGTACATACCCAACTCCAAAGAAGTTCAGCCATGTGGAAATATGCTAAATAGGCTTTTATTTTTATTTTGGGGTGAAAAATAGTTAAAATAACTCAAAAGCAACGAAATTTGAAACAGGTGATGTAGAAAAAGTGATTTAAAGGTTTAAAAATTATGTTCTTCAAAAGGAGGATAGATAGGGATTTGGATATGTCGGACATAGAATTTAGTGTCCCAAGAGAAAAACCTAAACTCAACACCAGCGTATCTCAAAGTTCTGGAAGACCCCAGATCATTTCTATCGAGTACCTTCAACTCACAAACCTAAACATTAGATCGCCATGTGTATGTATATGTTTCTACCAATGCTTGCAGGTCACTCTGCCCATCACGTGACTCCAAGTCTCTTGGAACACGGTTTCGGTCTCGTCCTTCAGTGTCCCGCTCTCTGGGCGGCACTTTATCAGTCGTGTTCTCTGCTGTTACTGGGTTCTGGAACAAACAGTCATATTTCCTGAATTAGTCGTTATGTTTTGGCCCATGTGTGAACACCAGTGTCAGAGAGCATGAGGTCAAGTGGTTATGTACCCTACCAGTCAAAAACACCTTCACCATTATGGGTTTGTTTTTTTTAATCATTTTCAAAATTGTACATTAATACTGAAGATACCCAAACTTTGAACGAACATATATGGAATTATGTAGTGGAGAAAAAAGGTTAAACATTCCAGAACATGTTTTATATTTTAAATTGTCCAAAGTAGACACATTTAGCTTTGATGACACCTTTGCATATTCATGGATTTCTGTGATAAAATTCATGAGGTAGTCATATGCTTTAGAACATCAGTTGTCTTGTGCAGAGGAAGGGGGAATACAGAGTAAATAATAATAATGATGACAATAATAAAAATAATACATTTTATTTATTGGTGCCTTTCCTTCAAGGTCACAGTACAAAATTGTTACAATAAAACATAAATAAAATTGGTAATATAAAACACATACATATGTATATGTCTGAATAGGCGAGTCCTGCTACTACAACTACTGTACAAATCCATATTATAACCACAAACACTCAGTTAAGTAAAGAAAATGGTTCACCATGAATATGTTGCCAAGTGCAGTCACTAAAACCATCAAGTGCTGCCTGATGCGCTGTTAATTGGTTTCTGAGGCTGTTGATTTCAATAAACTCATCCTCTGCAGCAGAGGTAGCTCTTGGTCTTCATTGTCTAGAACCGTCCTCATCAGAGCCAGTTTCATCACGCTGATCGGTGGTTATTGCAACTACACCAAAAGTTCTTGAGATTTTTCAGTGTGACTGTCTTTAAGTAATCATGGACTGACTTTCCTTGACTTGGATTTGTACGGTAGTTGTAGTAGCACTAATAGGGCTACTGACTCTGGACCCACCCCTCCAGAAGACAACGGACGCTCTAAAGCACATTAAGACAACAAATGGCATAAATGAACTCACCTGTGATTTGAAAACTGCTCCAGGTGACGAGAGAATGCAAAGCCAAACGTGACTGCTTTGCTTTACTTACATAAAATGTAAAACACTGGGTTGAACACTTTCTTGTTTTTTTTTTTTTTTTTTTAAATAATTCCATTGTGTTCCTTCACAGTTTGGATCTATTCAGTATGGTGAAAGTATTAAAAACAAACAAACAAAACAGCAAACACTTTTGACCGGTAGTGTGTGTACATACGTATGAATGCATGCGTGACTCACAGAGACATTGAGGGGGTTGATCTGTGTGTTGGTGGTGCAGTTAATGGGTCCCTCGGTGTCGTATCTGGTGATGTAGAGCAGGGAGCCGTTCTTGTAGCGGTACGGCCAGTCCACCTCCAGCGCCGCCTTGCTGAAGGTGCTGGGCCCGTTGTTCAGGAGCTGCAGGAACCAGGAGAACTCTGTTAGGATCATCTATCTGACATTTATTTACTTTCTGGCCCTTATACTTTAAGGGCTGTAAACATCTGTCTTTACAAATCTTTTTTTTTTTTTTTGCCTGAAATGGTTAAGCTTAACGCTGATTATTTGCCTCAATTTTACCTTCTTTTCTTGAGCTAAAGGTTGAAACGATTTCCTTTAGGGATTAGCTAAATTCATCTGATTCTGTATAAGAGAACAGTGTCACAGACATCACGCTGCAAAAAAGGACTTTCAAGTAACTTTTTTTCCTAAAAAAAAAAAAAAAAAAAGAGCAATAATCCCATCAAGTATGTTGTTCACTGGCAAATTAATCTTCTAAGAAGATATTGAAAAATACTACAGTAGATTTAACTAATAACAAGCTTAAACAATGCTCTGCACAATATTACAGCAGAGAAACAAGGCTGTTTTCATTTTTTAAGGATGAGACCACATGACATCATAAATATTAATTTTTATGTCTTTTAATAATCATAGATTTGAGTTTTTTTTAAATACTTTTAAAGGCCCAATACAACCTCTCAGTGGCTACACTTTCATTTCATTGTAGATATTTAGTATTTTGATGAAGTCCTCCCATGCAAAATGTGCTACTTGTGCATAATACAACCCAATTTCTTTATAATAAACACAATAAGCAATTTAGAATGTTTTGTGTCTGTTGTGACGCTGTGTCTACAGTGAAAATGGGGAAAAAGAAAACGCAAGTTGACAAAAAGTGCCTTATCACACACACACTAAAAGACGATATTACAATAAATGCAGCCTGGGTGTCTTATGTCGTTTCCATCCATCTCACCAGTCTAACGCTGAGTCGTTTTAGTAATGCGTGCCTACGTACCTCATAGACGAGCAGTATTTGTGGCCCGATGTCATCTCCAACCACGGGAGGATCTTTGGGATTCCAGTTGGCGATGGGAAGCAGCACCTGACCAGGAGACGACGTTCTGGAAAACCACACGTCTGAATTTTACAACTTGCAGGCAGTAGGTTGCAGTGGTTTCCGGATAGCAGTGCTTGTGAGTAACTGAAGTACTAGAAAAATGAAGCATACAGTATCCATAGAATAAACTAGAGGATGACTGGAAACATGCGTGAGTGTTTTACCCTCTGATGGAAACTTTGGTGAGAACAGCGAGCTTGGTGGTGGTGGAGACCCGAGGGCTGGTGTTGTTGAACTGGTTCGAGCTGCAAACATGGGAGAGAAGGGGAAAAGGGAACAGTGGATGGATTTCATCATCTTTGCGTGACAACAATCGGCACACTATTATACAAAAGAGACATGAAAACATAAACCACAAGGTCGTGTTGCTGCTATACTACACTCAGCCACATGGAGGTGCTGTAGACTGTAGCCTGATAGAAACTAGACGATGCACTTTACTTCCTTTTTCTGCAGAATCTAATCACTATATTGCTGTTTTAGTGTTACGGAAATTAACTGCTTTGGGCTCATAACTTATATCTTTCATTATATTCTTGTGTTGTTGCCCTTGTTGTGTTTAATGTCAGGCCTCGTATGGACTCAGTTACCATCCCTCTGCTGATTTTTAGGTGAATATACATATTATATTCCATTTTTGTTGTCAGAGCCTCCTAATACTAATACACTGAACATTCCAGAGCAAAACTCCCTGGAAATTGAGTCTAACCAAACCAAAAAACCGACTAGTCAAAAGCATTGAATTCCTCACAGAGAAGGACATTCGATTCAAAGGGTCACCGACATGCAGGGCTAAGACTAGAAATTTAAAGTATGAATATGACTGGCCCTTAAATGTTGAAGAAGACTCATTCTCTCTACACTCTTGTAATGGAAGTTGTAGTCCAATAAAAAGCATGCGCAGAATAAATCAAAAACAGCTTTACAACTGAAAATGAAACACAGCCAAAAAGCTGAGTTTTCTCTAGTCAGTACCGTGTGACATATGACCCGATTATCAAATGTCGGGCTGCCCTGTGATGCCTTTCATTTCACAGAGGTGGCTGTGGCCCCAGATCTGGGCGTTCTAGTGGATAATCGGTAAATTCACTCTTCCTACGTTTTTGACTCAAATGACCTAAATTTCGGTCCGGATCATCTCAACACATTGGTGATGAAACATCAGTAAAATAATCTGCAAAACGTCAGCATAGTTGCTGGGGTGATGTGTGACAGTCTGAGGTTGGGCCTAGACCAATTTGAAATCTTCACCACGCAACAGGAAGTGGTTTTAACATGTAGGTACACGGTCTAATCTGCAAAAAGTTTGTCGTGTTTCATTAGAACCTACCTCCGCACACCTACAGCAAAATAATGACCTGCCACAAAATCTTCCCCAAATTTTACAGGTTCTGATTTTACGCACGAACACACCTACGTGATAATAATAATATGTTTCCCACTTGGTACACGGAAGTGGGCTGTGTTCAGCTTTCATTCCATGGTGTAAGAATCACAAAACAACCTTCCGTCAGATGAGTAAATCCTTGAGGCGCAAGTAGTAAAAGTTAACATCAGTGCCTCCTAAGAAAAAACATCGTATCGGATGGATAGAAAATGATTATTGCCTCAAATAGATTTTATAGAACTACGAACCAAATGCCACCACATCTGATGCAAAAATGAAGCCATACACGAAGGCATCGTGAAAACAGTTCTCGTGTTTGCGTGTATTGTGCAGCAGCAGCGTTACAGAAGGCTGAGCTGTCAGTCTGTGACCAAAGGCGACTGAAACCCACCATTAACATACCTCTCCATCACTCACTCGCTTCCTCCCACAGAAACACAGACACTCATGCAGATATAAATTCACAGAGGAGCATTGTTGCCTGTGAGGCTTAAGCAGAGCTGTGTCTTTAGTCATTCAAATGAGCGGAGAGCCGAGAGGAAAAACAGCTCGGCTTTAACGAATGCTGATGTAAACAGAGGGCCTGTGGAAGGAGATGCACGCTGTCGGAGAAGCTGCTGAGTGACAGTTAACTGACAGCGGCTTCTGTTCATACAATCTGCATGTTGGCCGGGTTGTTCCGTTTTCTCTCACTTATATCACTTGTCTTACACAGTATGAACAATCCATGACTGTGGCTACATGGGCCATAATTATACCATCTGATCGATACCATACTGATCTGAGTCCCTGTGTGCTTGTTTACACAGACGCTGCTCTGAACTGTTTTACAATGCTTGAAAGTATTAAATCCAAATGTATATTTTTGATTTGTGCAAAGTCTTTTTTTTTTTTTTTTTTTTTTACCTCCACCAAGGAGGTAATGGTTTTGTCTCTCATAGTTTATCTGTTCTCAACAAATTTGGATGAAATTTTCAGGATAGGTCAGAAATGGAACGAGGATCAATTGATTAAATTCTGGGATCATCGTCTGGATCCAGAAGATTTTTAACGTTTCCTTCACCAGTGTGCGACACGAAGAAATTCAACATTCATCCTTGTAACACCACAAATAACGCCCAGAAAATTTAGCCAAGAAACACAGGATAACACAATAATCGATTCTATAAAATCACAAAGTTTGGTCAATATTCTGGATGCAGTGATCCAGAATGCTTAGACTTACAGGGGTTGAGGAAAAATAGTTACTGTAAGATAGTAAATAAAGCTATAGACGTGAAACTGACACCAATTGTAGTGGTAGGTCTTCATGGTCAAAGAATCCAATAACGAGGGTGAAATACATTTAAGAATATTACTTTTGGTGCATTATGGGGGAAATGAGCACAGGTTTCACTATGAAGGGAAACTGAGCTGCCCTGGTGGAGGTCTGAGCTCTGAGTTGAATTCTGTTTTTTTGTTGTTTTTGTAATCCTAATCCTTACCTTTAGACCTTCCTGTTTTTACCATTCCTTCTATCTGCTACTGTCTTGATTTAGTTAATTCTTGTCTCTTATTTCTGGCCTGTGTTTGTCTTTTATGCTTTTTTTTTAAATTGTACAGAACTTTGGTCAGTCATGTTGTTGCTCAATAAATAAAAATGGTGTATTATGGTACTGTACCTGACTATCTGCAGTTCAAAATTGACTGACGTGTCCTCCTCGGACAGCTGATGGACACTGAATCGCAGTTCAGCTAGTATCTGCCCAGTGAAAGGATTGGAAAAGTCAGAAAAATCAGCACATGCAGACAGAGAAGTGTTGCTAAAGAGAATCGAGAGTATTATTAGTCCATATTTACAAATGTGCATAAATTAGAGATGTATCCAAAAATAACATCTCCTCTAAGTGTTGAAAGTCCTACCGTCATTGCTCACCTTGGTTCCTGCTTTCATGGGGTTTCCCAAATCACACACCACCATCTTGGTTTGGTTCTCTTTTTTGTAAGCACAGGATAACCTGGAGAGGGTCTGTTCACAACAGAATCATATTTTACAGCAAAACAGATCAAAGCATAGTTCTGTGATGAAATGTAATGTTTTTTTTTTTTTTTTGAGATTCTAGAGTGGACCCCGAGTTTACACCCACACTAATGTATTTTCATTTTCAAATGATATTTTAAATGTTTCTCCGGCATATTCAGGCATTTGGAGTGAATTCATCCATTTGATAAATAATGCTTATTGGGGTTCCAGGTACATGTGAGACAATAAATCAATAAATGAAATGCATATTAGTCATTTTAAAGCTTCTCCAGTGCATAAAAACTAGAGGTCGACCGATTATCGGCACCGATATTTGGAATTTTGACGTATGTCGGTATCTGTGATTTTTTAATCTGACGGGCCGATATCAAGAAATCAATTAAAAACTGTTTTATTTTGGCTCAGCCGTCCCTCTCTCTTTCTACTTGTGTCTCCAGCATTGTTCTGCCCACGGCGCCATCTGATTGGTTAAACAAGTGTAAATGGCAGAGACACCGAAGCGGAAACCGTCCTCACACACACACGCACCCCCACACACACACACACAGCGGAGATGTGTTTTGTTGTGTCGAGAACAAACGGAGTAAACATTAGCAGCTCTGCTAAGCTAGTAGCACCTCCAGACATGTCTGTCAATTACTGGAAACACTGCTGTTCGTAATATTGATGTGGAAACAGTCCGTGATTGTAGAACCTGTGTGTGTTATTGAGAGAGAATGTGAAAGAAATTCAATTCAGTCTTGTTTTGTTATAGGGACTAGTTTTTAGCATAACATTAGCTCGCCGGTCCTGCTCTCAGTAGACTATGTATTATCAATGGGTTGAATGTATGTCGTGGAGAATAGTGTGTGTTTGTGTGAAAGTCACATGAAAAACTCTACAGCTCACGGCTACAACAATAACTTGTGAGTCTAGGATCCATGCACTTCTGGAGCTATTTACTTTATATTTGTTTTGTTAAATAAACATGCTTTAGGCATTTAAACAAAGTTAAGTGTTTGTATTATTAGCTACTAATAATCGGGATCGGTCCTGAAAAACCCATATCGGCCTATCACTAGTAAAAATGTCTCAGAGGAAACCTTGAGAAGAAATCAAGACTAATTATTTTATCTGTGGGCAGGATTCAAGTTAAAAATACAGTCAATGTGAAAATGCACTTGGAAATATCCTGTCTAATGATGTAGCAACTTGTGCTTGTGTGCCAGATGTGGGTTGTTCGGCAGCAGCCCTGCACGTTGGCACCACCAGTGAGTTTCCACATGGCTCCATTCAAATGAATAAATGTGCTGTTTTTTTTTTGCATCCTCACCTACTGAGTGAATAAATAATTAACTTTGACAAACACTGGGGCGATATGAGGAAAGAACTGAAGTATGCAATGTTCCTGCGTCGGCGCTTACGGCGTTACCTGACTGCGGACGACTCCTGTGAAGTCAGCCTGCTGAGGAGGGTAGACGTGAAGTTCGGCCTCGTAGGCGCCCTCTCCCTGGTTCTCAGCGCTGATCTCCAGTGTCAGAGCGTTGTCGTCGCCAATATAGATTTGCTCCCGGTCACTGCGGTGAATAAAGGAATTCTTCAGGAATGCTACACGTGGTGCAGGAAGCTAAACTAGGTTCCCTCCTGCTTTAGAGCTAAAATATACAGGTGCAGTTAGTTCACATGTACTGTCACACAAAACCAGTCAAAAGTTTACACACATCTATTATTTTCTGCATTGTACATTAGTACTGAAGACAGAACTTAAATTATGTAGTAAACAAGAACATGTTAAACAACCCAGAACATGGTTTATGTTTTAAATATTCCAAAGTAGATGCATTTAGCTTTGATGACAGGAATAGTCTCCAAATCACAGGTGCAACTTATTACGAATTAATTTGCGCCATTTCTTTTCTTCTTAATGTGCTTCAGACCATCAGTTGTCTTGTACAGAAGAAGGGTGGATACAGAGTCAACAGCCCCGTCAGTGCTACCACAACTACTGTACAAATTCATATTATTGCAAGAAACAGTCCGTTAAAGGAGCAATCTGCAATGTTGGGAAACTATCAGACGAGAGTTCCTGCCAGACCGGTGTAAATGATTGAACAACCGACCTGCCCGTCAAAAACGGCTTACAGCCTCACAGCTGTCAAGCTAGTACATCTGTTCCTTTTTTTTTTTTTTACCTGTTCCCGATGTTGAAGGAATCTGAAATTCAGGCTGTCTCTCTTCAGTTATCCTGTGGTTAGACAAGCTAAAGGTGCGAGCTCCATAGTAGCTACCGCTACGTCTGTTTTCAATGTCACGAGTAGGGTTGCCACCCTTAGCTTAAAATACGGAATTGTCCTTTATTTGACAATTAACTGTTGTCCCGTTTTGAATCAATAGGGGATGCAAATTGTTCTGTATTTTCATAAATGTCCCATACGTGTCTGTCACACATTCATCAAACCTGCAATATGAACAAAATAAATCACTGGAAATACTGTGTTAATGCAGGCCAATTTCATCTGAGTACTAAATTTCATCAAGGCCGAAGTGTCCTTGAGCAAGACACTGAGCCACACACTACTCCCAGTGAGTGTCACTGGTGTATGAATGTGTGTGTGGATGGGTGAATGGAGAGCAGTGTAAAGCGCTTTGAGCTTTAGACTGTAAATGAAGGTCAAGAACTTTGAATTTCTCAGTGTTGATGTACAATGTTGAAAGTAATAATAAAGAAAAACGACGAAAGACTTTTGACTGGTGTGTATGTGAGTGATAAAGCAGGATTAAAAGGAGTGTTTTCCTACCTCTTTACCGACAGCTTCAGGTCCGGCTTACAGATGTTGTCCTCTCCACAATCCAACAGGATATGAGCCTGAGGGAAGGAAGGAAGGAAGAAAAGTTTAAAAGAAAGAAAAAAAAGGGAGCCCATGTTACATCAGTGTAAAGTCACTATTATCAAAACATCTGATTGCCTTCAGGGCCCTTAATAGTATCCTCGGTAATTACACAGCTGCACACGCAGACATGCAGAGCAGTGTTACCTGTTTGGTGATGTTGGATGGGGCCGTCATGTCCAGGATGGGCAGCAGCCCTGTTGGGTCCGCCGCCCGCTGGTGGTCCAGGCTGTACTCCATCACCACTGAGATGGGAGTGATCTTATCCCGAAACTGCTCGTCATCCTGGAGTGGAGAGCGAGACATTCAACAATTCATCTCAGCCATTTTAGTTTTGTGAATCGATATGGAATTTACATGATTTCAGTCAGGCAACCATGATAATCTAAAGAGTCATTTGTGGACAGAACGGGAAAGAAATATTCAAGCCGTCACAAACCACATGACATCTGATGCATGTTTTAGCTGGAAAAACCCAAATTTGTTAATACAGTGGAACCCCGGATAATGAACGCTTCTACCAACAAAATGTTCAGGTAACGAAGAAAAAAAAAAAAATTCAGCCAAAATCTCGGCCAAGTGTAAACGTCAAGGTGGCTGTATGTTTGCCTTTTTTCACTTAAAATACTGCTTTATTTTGTGTTTTTCATCATGGGACCTAAGAAGAATGGTCGTCTCCGTCTCATCCTTTATAAGTGTCCTCAATAAATGTGTACGTACGGGTGTGTAATACATACTGTATGCGGGAGTTTTCGTGGGTCTCAGAATGGGTTTGTTTGTTTTCACATGTGTTCCTGTGGAAAAACTGACCCTGCCTCACGAATGTCTCACCCAACAAAAGTGACGCTGGAACGGATTAATTTTGTTACCGGGGTTCCACTGCATCTTATTCCTCTTTTGTTCATTTTGTTTATTAATTTGTTAATTGTTTTAAATTACGGTCATTTTTGTATACTTTGATTATTTTGTTCATTTACCCCCATATTGGTCATTTTAGAGTGATTCATTTTAAATGATTTTATGCATTTGTCTGAATTTTCGTTTATTTCCCTGATTATTCTTGTGAATTTCTTAAGTTACTGTAAATTATTTCACTCATTTGTGTTCAATTTCTTGTTTGTATTTATTTACTTCACTATTTTGTTCATGTTGCTGATGACTTTAGCAATTATTTTTTGTTCATTCTCTTGATTTTTTGTTTTTTTCATTTATTAAAAGTCCATTTCCATTTAATTGATGTACATTTTTGTGAATTTTTGTTCATTTTCCTGCTTACTTTCCTCCGAATTATTTGTCATAATCTTGAACGATTTCTAATTTATTTCATGATTTTGCATTGTTCATTTTTGATTAGTTTATGAATTAGATTTAACCTGGTTCATTTTATAGATTATTTGTCACATTTTCTGTTCACTCATTTTTTACTTCTTTTGGTTTATTCAGTGTTTGTTCGACTCATTTGGCTTCATTATAATGCATTAATCCATCATTGGACAAAGCCACAGGAGCCAGTGGAGGCGGGCTAAAGAGCTTCATGTGGCTCTGGAGCCACAGGTTGCACACCCCAAGTTACGTGGTGCCCAAAACAGCGTGCAAACTATGCCTTAAAATAGTAAAGGAAAACCCTGAAATGTATCTTAGTTTAAATCTAAATGCAGCATGTTGTTGTGATTTTATACACTAATGCTGATAATAACTGTTGTTACCAGACTACAACATCCACAACACTGCAGAAGACAAGCAGTAACTATTAAACACAATTTATTTCTTCTGAATCCCTTCTAAAGACATTTCTTGGTGTGTTTGCCCCGTGTGCTACTCACTTTTAAAAAGACATTTTGCTCTTCACAGGCCGGACCTATGCCGTTCGATACCGTCATGTTCTTAGTGTACTGAAAGGTCTCACTGTGCAGGAAGAGGACACGCTTAGTCACCTCCTTCTGTTTCAGACGGTCCAACATGAGGTCCACGTGGAACGCTAGTGTGCAAAAGACAAAAATGGAGGTGGTTTGATTGATGAAAACCAATTACTGTGTCACGCTTAATGTGTAAAAGAGACACTGCAGACGGTTACTCAAAGAGCTGGTTTGACTTACTGAGTAAGGCTGGAGCCCCCACGCCACTGGCCTTCAGACAGTACTTCACCCTGAAACTGTGACACAAACAAGAGAACTCTCACAGCTCAAAAAAAAAAAAGGAAGACAGAGTTTAATAAAGGGGATTTGATTATATACAGTCTAGTCAGATGCCTAAAATGGCTTTCACTGTGGAAAAAAAAACAGCATCTCTGTCACGGTTGACTTTGGACACGAATTAACTGCTGCGACGCCGCAGTCCTGACAGGAAGGAACAGTTTCCATAGGATGAAGAACGACTACGATGAGGTTGGCTTGTGGATCAGACAGGCCAGAGAACCACACATTCTTTTGGGAGGAATTGAGTAGCTGCTTCCATCGACTGTAATGTAAATAGTGGCACAAAACAAAACTGAAATAAAAGCACAGGGATTACAAACTCTAATTCCAATGAAGTTGGGACTTTGTGTAGAATTAAAATAAAATCCTTTCCGACCTATTCATTTTTTTCTGTGCTGCTTGCAGTTGGAAACAAATGACAAAGCATTCCATTCCATTCAATTTAATTCACTACAAATACATGATATTTAATGTTCAAATTGATTAACTGTATTGTTTTTAATATTCACTCGTTTTGAATTTGATGCGTGCAACACATTCCAGAAGAGATGGGACAGCACCAAAAAACCTTGAGGAATGCGCAAAAAAAACAACTGTTTGTGGACGTCATCCAGTGTCTGTGTTGTTTATTGTTCTATCTCTGCTGTTTTCTTTTGTCTCTCCTCTGTCCACTAACCCCAGCCGGTCGAGGCAGATGGCCGCCTACCCTGAGCTGCTGGTTCTGCTGGAGGTTTTTCCTCTTCTGTTAAAAGAAGTTTTTCCTCCCCGTTACCCTTGGCTTGCTCTTGGTGGTCCAGCTGGGTTTATTCTCTGTATAGTCTAGACCAGGGGTGCTCATTACGTCGATCGTGATCGACTGGTCGAGGTAGTGTCGGTAGCTCGTATGACATTAAAAAACAAAAGTAGACGTCAGCCTAACATCTATCCCGTCACTTGATTGATTTACAGGGCAGCCAGTCAAATGACATTTGACTTTTTCCGACACTTAGGTCACTGTGCATGCGCAAACAACCTATGTGTAGCAAAACTAACCAGCTAGATACCGCCAATTTTTAGCCCTCAGTTTTCTTCTCTTAAACTTAAGAAAGGGTATAAAAATGAGTGGGGGAGCTGGACCAAGTAAGAAAACAAAAACTTATCACTTTCATACGGAATGGAAGGAGGACTTTTTTTTTTTTTCACAATGACATTTTCGAAGAGCGTTTGCCGGTAATCAAACCAAATTTCCAGTAGGTAGATCATTTTGACTTAGTCATTTTATAAGTAGCTCACATGATGAAAAAGTGTGAGCACCCATGGTCTTGACATCTCAGCCTTGAATTGTGAAGCGCGTACAGATAATCTTCGATCGTGTTTGGCACTATACAAATGAAATTGAACTGAATTGCTTGGAACATTCCACAGGTGAACAGGCTAAATAGAAACAGGTGAGTGGGTATAAAAGGAGCTTCCCCAAAAGACTCAGTCGTCCAGTGCTAAAAGGTACATACAGGGTTTGGATTAAAATCTGCTGCCATTCAACCCTTTGGTTTTTTTCAGGGACATCCCTCCTTATTTCAGCAAGACAATGCCTTGACACTTTTTGCACATGTTACAACAGCATGGCTTTGTAGTAAAAGAGTGGGGTACCAAACTGGACCCCTGCAGTCCAGACGTGTCCCCCACTGAAAATGTGTGACGCATTGTGAAACACAAAATACAACAACGGAGACCCTGGACTGTTGAGCGACTCAAGTTACACATCAAGTAAGAATGGAATAGAATTCAATGTTCAAAGCTTCAACAATTAAGTGTCCTCAGTCCCAACACTAATTGAGTGTGTTAAAAGGAAAGGTGATGGAACACTGTGGTGAACATGCCCTCGTCCCAGCTCTTTTGGTGGCAGGTATCATACTCAAAATAAGTGAATATTTGCAAAAAAGAAAAGTTTAGCAGTTTAAACATTAAATATATTGTCTTTGTTTTGTATTCAATAGACTATAGGTTGACAAGGATTTGCAAATCACTGTGTTCTGTTTTTTTTTTTACATTTTACACAACGTCCAACCTTCACTGAAATTGGGGTTTGTGAATTAGCTTTGACATTCCATTCAGATCCATGTAAACTTAATCTATGTGGACTGTGTCTGCAACAAAACACATGGTTTACATAAAAAAACTGAGCATTATTTTGAGACACTGAACAGATATGGTTATAAATGGGGATGTGAATTTAGGGAATGGTTAAATTATAGTGCTTTTCAGATTTGTTTTTACATTACAATCTATGTGATCACTTGGTTTTTACACTCCAAAGGGGGCACAACTATGGCGCTGGTCTAAGGCAGGTCTAATGGATTTTTATCATCAGTACCTCAGACTAGACCATGAACCATGTGTATATGACTACATTATCATTGTGACACAAATGATAAGTGACTTTTTAATAATTCTATATGTCTGTCAAAATGAACTCATAACAACTGCATTTACTCCTTCATTTTGCTGTTATTAATGAGGGTCAGTACACAGTGAGTAACAGACATAAAAGCTCCAGATTAAGATTCCATTGAGGAAATTCAAATCAAAATCATTTCTCTGTTTATTGAGTAGCAACTGATAACACTGGTGAAACTAATGGCTGGTGTACAAGGTAAGAATGGGGTATAAAATAAGAAAAAAGACCAAATCAAATGTCCATTGTATAAAATATGTGAGAACTCACCAGGACACCATTGTGTTGGTACCAGGAATTTTGCAGGTCTTATCCTGTGGGTTGATGATCTGAGGTGAAATGTCTAATGTGGCGTTCACACCGATCACCGGACGGGCTCTGAAACACAGACAGTTACACTGTACTGCTCTCATTCAGACAAACACATTTAAGTGTCAAAGAGTTGCAACCTCACCAAACCTCTGGCCCTAACTGAAATGTAAGAATGAATTATGATGTGAAGAGAGTGTTCACAAGTTGGTTTGATATCAAATTCCATATTCACTGATTATTTCCTTAGTTCTATATTGATGTCGGCTATTTATTACTTGATTACATCTTCAATATCTATTCAAATTCCAATAGCTACACTCAACAAAAACATAAACGCAACACTTTTGTTTTTGATCCCATTTTTCATGAGATGGACTCAAAGATCTAAAATTCATTCCAGATAAAC